>JAXGGA010010338.1:0-47398 GCA_038373865.1 Uloborus plumipes | reverse complement strand
CAATCACGGAAGTATTTTCTCTCTTCCTCTCCATATCCTTTCATTGTTCTTGCGCTGTGCATGGTTGCCTACCCTATAAATGGGTTCTTATGTCATGTGTGTACTGTGGAAGTCGGAGTACACCAAATTACAGAGCAGTTGGAAAAGTGAAGCAGAGCATCCCAAATTGCCACTCTAGCTGGCACAAGAGCACAACAATAAAAGTATAAGATGTTTAAATATTAAGTGTAACTTGACATAGTCTTTCTTACTCTTGTATGCAGATTTTCCATTCTTTCTTCTTCATTTTCTTTAGTCATGAAATAAATTGATAAAAAAGTTTCAGATGTCTTACTAATTAGAGATATATTTAATTTTATACTCAAAGCAGACTAATTATTTACCATACTTAATTGAAATTGTTATGTATTTTTGCTCAATGATAGCAATTTAGACGTAAAATAAAGTATGTTTACTGTGATACAAATCCAAATACGATAAGCGAGGGATAAATAAACTAAATCAAAAGTAACGTCCAATTATTTTAAAAATATTGAAGACATTATTAAGAGCTGTTTTAATTTTGAAATAGAAAATGTAGCAAACTATTTTTTACTACTACTTGTAAATTGATTCTTAGAAGACATTTTTCAATAAACGAGGCGCCCCATTTCAGAAAGGAGAGTAATTTTTAACGAGTGAAGATTAATACACCGATTATAAATGATTGATGATATGACCTAAATGTTCCATAGTTTATGTATTCCAGCCTGATTGTTTAAGAGCGGAAACTTTTTCACTTATATAATATTCATAGATTTGTCCCTAAAATTATGAAATATCATATAAGAACATATATATATATATATATAAACAAAGCTTTAATAGGCAAAATTCATTGTAAAGGAATGAGTTTATGTATTTTTCCTTTTTTCACATCTTTTTCTAAAATATTTCAGAGAACTTAGAACGATTTGAACGTGAACTTAATGATGTTTAAACATTCATTAATGTCAAATTATCCGCCGTGGTTTCCGAAACTTGTTAAAAATTAAAAATTTCATCATTCTTTCCCTAATTTTTTGCATTTTCAAAATCATCTTTCTAAACTTCATTTATTTGCATTCCTATTAGTGGTTAAGATTACTGATGGTGTCTTAATTATGTGCTTTGCTATCACTTGGCTAAGTCTGGGAATAGGATATTTCACTTAGGTTAGTTGGGGATGATGGTTTTTCACTGCTAACTTCTGAGTAAAAAACCGAAAAAGCGACGTTTAAAAACACAAATAGATGAAGTTTAAAATTGGCAAACATGTTTCAAAAGCATAAAGCTTCCTTCTTCAGTGCCAAGCAAAAAATGGAAAGAAACAAAGTGCCGGGAGAGTTTAAATAGCAAAGGAGCAAAAGCTTGGCCAATCAGGTGTCAGCGTGTGCCGAGCCCTGATTTGGCGTTGCGTTGTCAGAAAATTTAAAAGCATGAAGTAAAATTGGCGAGATGTGTGGAACTGCAAAAGATTCGTTACAAATATTACTTAAATTTTTATGAACATGAAAGGCTTCTAAGAAATCCAACTCGCCAACAGTTGAAGATCTGCAAATAATTTTAGCGTCGGAGAAAACAAATCTATGGCCCATTTCCCAACAGTGCTTCGCGATTGAGGATTTTGAGAGTTCTTTCTTTTTAACATAATTTTCATGTTCCTTTAACCTAAATTTTAGCGCCCTTCGGGTCTGTCCGACGTAACAACGTGTTAACTTCTGGTTCTGAATGCTGTGGAGTGATTTGGGCATGCTGATTAGTACCATACTTGATTGACTTGCATCTATTTTGCATTGTGTTTCTAGCACTAGAACGTATCTATCCGCCTATGTCCAAAACAAATGATCTCGAATATAGTTGTTGCGAAAAAGAAGAAAAAAGTTCATAACACTGATTAATCATATAAAACTTAGTTCAGTAATATGAAAGTCAGTAACATACTAAATAAGATATGTTTAGAGAAAGCTCAGTTTTAGTAACGGTGGTATATCGAAAAAAGAAACTAGCATGTAGAACGGAACAAGGTGCGGCATGTATTCCATAATGTACTGGTTAGTTGCCTGCTCTTGTAAATGAGAATGGCGTATTCATACACACTGTACTCGAAACAAACCTTATTCCTAGTTTTGTCATCAAAATAATTTTTATTTAGAGGATAAAACGTATTTTGACATAAGGTATTTATATGTTTTGGAAGGGAACTATAGACTAAATTTTGATTTAATTTTTCCACAGTTGAAAATATTAGAATTGGAACTCATGCTTTACACAGGTCAAGGAAATCTCAATTGCAGCAATGCAGCGGATATGATGTCACGTCCCGCCCCTCTAACACATATTTTCAACTACCAACCTATTATCGTTTAGATCAGAACATGATGCACTAGAAGTATGTCGTGCTGTTGATTTTGCAAATTTTGTAACTTGTACTAAACTGTATGAAGTGTCAAGGGGAGAGATCAAGCAATGAGATTATTTGAAGTATATTGGGGGTTGGGGTCAGAAATCTTTCTCCAAGAACTTCTTGTCCTTTATCACAAAGTTATTGGACTACTGTACGATGCCGCATGGCACGGGTTAAATCATCATGTTCTTTTGCACCCGCAACTAAGACCAGGACATTTGGTCATGATTACGTACATCACAGTATATCCTCGGTATGCATTAGATCAGACGATCATGAATAATAGGACATGGCAAGCAGCCTACATGTAATGCATAACCTTAGCCTTCAAGTCAACTTAGCAAGTCTGCTTCGCTTCGCAATAACTGTCTCTTTTATGGTTCAGGAGAGAACCTGGACCTTTCAATTCAGAATCCCCCATTTCTACAAAAATCCGCGGTTTAATCGGTTGGATGGGGCCCTGAAGAGTGCTCTGTTCTTTTGATCTGGATCAGGAGCCAAACCAAACCCCTGGTCCAGTACCGCTAGAGGTATTGATTCACTTGGAAGACTGATCACGAGCATTTTAAACGTTCACCAGCCATGAAGACAGTGGATCTTTGATAGGATTTAGTCTGGGAGCCTTCAGTTACGAGTCCGACGCATTACCGATCGGGTCACCATCGCCTATAGAACCTGGATCAAGGAGCATTGCCTGCCTGATTAACTATTGGTATAAGATGCAGCCTTTTAACAACCGTGAGTAGGCAGTTGGAGATTCAGGGTGACCCAAGCCACGCCACGAGGAGGCTTTAGCTCCATCGACTTAAGTTCACTACCACGTGTCTCAAACCAAAAAGTAACTAAACTTTTGAACGAGAAAACTGGTCTTTTAGAGGATTCATTCACTTGTAGAGAATCATGAAACAAGATAACTACTCAGCAATGATAGCTTCCAAATCCACAACAGTTATTATACAATAACAACTGACTCTAGATAATAATAATATAGCCTCTAAAGCTATAATGCTTAATACTATAACATAGTTTTGTGTACGACCTGTAATAATTGAGTAGAGTTGAGTAGTTCTTTGATTTAATATTAATTGATTTAATCGTTGGCAAAATCACAGCATGACGAAAACTAAATCTTGAAAGGAGCTGGCAACATTCTTCGTCTTTCGAGATGGTCATTTTAAGCATTCCTCTATGTTAGAAGGGAGTACTAAAAGTCTTCTGGTAAAAATGTGATTGTTACCATTAGTATGTCATGACAACATAAAAGTTTATAATCTCAAAGTAACTTTCATTTACTTTAAGATTATTTATTCTAATCTTTTGTTTGTCATATATTTTATTTCAAAATAAATAAGAAAGAAATAAAGAAAACAAAGAAAATTGAAAATGTACGTAATAAAAAATAAAATCCAAAATTCTTTTAGAAGATAAACGGTTATGTCAGTTCATCTTACCGAACGATTAAATAGTTGTAGTTGGTTTACCAATTTTCCTACATTAGCACTGTTTTCAGTATTTTATTTTAAACCACTTTCAAACAAAAGTATCCAAAACAAATTAAATTACTTCAAAAAAAAAAAAAAAAATGTATCAATGAAGGGAGAAAAAAATGAAGTAAAATTACTGACTACGATCGAACGGAGTGATGGAAACTTGATTAGGATACGATGTGCTTGACTCGAGTATTCAAAATATAGGACAGATTAACCAATGATGCTGAAACATGAACTATAATTAGTAGAAAATAAACTAAAAATTTAAATATGCGTTAAAGAAAGTGAAGATCGCTGTTGTAAATTCATAATTCTCAACTCAATTTTTAAATAAACAAATAACAATCTACATTAAAAGAGAATTACAATTTCAAGATCTATCCATAGATGGCAGCACGCACAGCATTTCAACTGATAAAAATTTGTATTTGCATTGTTTTGTATTTGAAAATTTAATTGCTCCACGCCGAAATTAAATTTTTGACTTTTGCGAAAAATGGCATGAAAAAAATAAATAAACTAAAAGCCTTTTTTCTGCTGCTGTTTTTAGTGTTTTTCTGTTAGAAAATTATCCACGTAAACGTCCAACTCCGTCATTTAAGGGGGGGGGGGGTGAAAGAGGTATTGGGGCTTCCCTATCTTTAAAATATCTATCTACAGTAAACTCCTGGTTATCCGTGTGTCCTTCACACGTTTGTTTTCTTTTTTTACAGTGATGATGTACAGAATGCAGAAAGATGCGAGTGCGTTATTAATAGTGTATATATAGCTTTTAACAAGCGCGTATACAAGGGGTGGGTCCAGGGCGCCCGGGCCTCCGCCTCGAGTTTTTGCTCAAAAAATAAATAAATAAATAAATAAAATAAAATAAAAAAATTTAAAAAAAAAAGGAAAAAGGAACAAAAATAACCCATTCTGCTCTCTATCACAATCAAAACCGACCTAAAGTAAAGCTACAGGGTCAAAAAGTTTCCGAAAGGATTCCTCGATTCCTCTCTATTCCTTTTACGTCACCACAATAGCTTAGAATTGCGTTTTTAAGGCTTCAGTTTCAGAAAATTTAGAAAGGAAGCCCCGAGCCCCTAACGTCATCAAAGACAGTCTAAAATTAATTTCAATTTGGAAAAAAAAAAAAATAGTTCCAAACTGAGCTAAAACCTCCCCTTTTTCCTTTCTTCATCACCTTTAAAAAATTGATCCATCTCCGAAAAATTGAAGATCTGGCATTACAGCAGTCCAATAACTTTAGATTGCGAAAAGAAAAACAAAGTGGAGTGGAGGCTAAGTCTGTTGGGCTCCCTCCAAAATTTTAACATATTCGCCGCTGGCTTTTAAAGATATTTTTTCCATTCAATGTTATCATTGTTAGCTATGTTTTAAATGCGAAAATGTGTGTGATGTGTTATTGAATTTGTTTTAGCTATTGCAAACACTAATATCGTTTTAATCTGCTTTTCGGTTTATCTGCGGCATTCGCTTTTACACGGTTATCGTGCTTTTTTAATCCGCAGATAATCGGGAGTTTACTGTATTTAGATTGTGTAGGACAGGGTTTTTCTGCTTTTTGCTGAAAACTGCATTGATAAATACCCCGCCCCCTTCTGGAAAATGGCAAAATAGCCTGGTGAAGGTCAAAAAAAGTTGCAATGTGCGTTGAAAAACTACATTAACTATTTTTTAAACACGAGCAAATGACTAATTGAAAGTAAAATGGTATTCATTGAAAAAAAATCCCTTGCTTGTTTTTAATAGTCTTAGAAATCTAAGGGATTGAGAAAATAAACTATCAATAGGCACGGAGTAAATATCTCCCCTCCCCCCCAGACACACTTACGAGACTGATTTTACATTCTCTAAACACTTCGGAGCGCCCTCAAAAACGAGAGCTTTGAAAAACATCAAAACTTACCCCCGAAATAGTCTAAAAATGTTTGTGGTGCAGTCTGAATCATGACACCCCCCCTCTTATGGACACCCCTGATGTAACTTAAGTACATTAACAAACTATAATAGCATATAACACTATTCTATGTGTGGAAGAAGAGTGCGGGGGGAGAGCTGTTGATGTAACTGTGAAAAATTAAGAGGACAAATCTGAATGAAAAATAATAAAACGAACGCTACAATGAAAAATGAGAAAAAAAGTTTGCCTGTAGTTTTTTTTTCCTTTTTTATATGTTACTTTTCTCAAGACTCCAAGAGAGTATAATCTTAATAACGCACTTTTATTTTAAACCGCGGATTATCTTATCCTCAAATATTGTATTGTATCTGCTGCCATCTAACGAGCAGACAGCGTTTCAGAAAACTAGTTTAGATCTTCCTTAGATTTAAAGCGATTTGTTATTTTCCATTTCTCTTTGGGAAAAAACAAATAAAATAAATAAATAAATAAATAAATAATTAAATAAAATACCTCGCACAGACTTTTTTCTTCGACGAAGAAAGAAATCAAATCAAATGTATTGCAAACGAGAAAAAAAACTAGGAAGCACACTGCAATTACAAATCAATAAAAAAACATGCTTCTATGCTTCTCAGCAGTGCTATTATTAAGCATATTTAAAATGTTATCAAAAAATTGTGGAAAAGGTACTAATGTTTCTGAACATTCTAACATGGGGATGATATAATCCTATTTGTATAGAGAATCATCAATGACAACTCAAAAATCTCACGAGCGTTGCAGAGCTAACTATCAAAATTTACTCCGTTGGAATAATCCGATTGCCTTTTAATCACATAAATTTAGAAAACGGAAAAGTTGTGAAGTATTAGATCCCCACGATTGGATTTAGTGCCTTCAATATTGATATAAGAATCAAGTTTCAAATATTTTTCAATCAAAACAAGTTCATACTATCCACTTGTATATTTCAATGCATGACTTATGGGTCATTTTCACCATATGCTTACATTTCAGAATTTTTAAGTATTTTTTTTAACTTGCTATTTTCTTTTAGAATCACTAACAGATGTTTTGTCACATATTTTAGGTGTGTGAAAAAGTAATTGGTTGTACACTTTGATGCATAATTAAGTATTCAAATGCTGTTGTAAAACTTTAAGTTGCAAGGCTAATTGTCGTCCGTTACCATACAAAATTAATATGAAATCTCACTTTTCAACTACATCATAGCGCCTAGAACCAACTTCATTTGAAATTATTTGCATCCCTGAAGCTTAAAACGATGTTTGTGATTGTTAAAATATTAATCAAAAACTGTATGGTAACGGACTTGACATTTGGTGAAGGATTTGACCAGTAACGGACTTGACATTTCAACCAAAATGTCGAATTTAAAAATTGAACAACAATATGCATTTTCTTGGAGTTGTATAATAAACATCGTTTCAGGGTAAAAGTTGAACAAAAGTAAAAATTAATACTAAAATCTTTGTTAACAGACTTGACAAAGAATAAAAATACGCACTTCGAAGAAATCTTGTGCGAAAAGCCACACCAATACTTCTCGACTCAGGAAAACAAAATAGTACGAAATAGTTACGTCACTAGCTTGTTAAGTTAACTGAATACGTGTTACCATCTTTTGAATTCAATAAATACATTTTTTAGCTAAAATAATCTTAGGGTAACGGACTTGACAAGAACTGCCGGACAAAATATATTCATACATTTCTTAATGAAAAAAAATTACTATTGTCAATATTTATTATGAATATCATATACTAATAGTCAATACATAAAAATAATTTGTTGTACATACTTTTTTTATAAAATTAAGTATATAAAAAAATAGTTGAACTTGCGAAATTTGGAAATGGACAAGCGTTTTTGCCTTGATTCTCATTTTTAAAGACTTATATGAAAATAAATAAATAAATTTCAATAATTTTTTGAGTGATAGAATTTTTTTGGGGGTATTTCTTGCAGAAAATAATTGTTCGCGTTGAATTTAAAATACAAGTTATGCTTCAAAATCGTCTTTTAAACCTCCGGACAGCAAATATAAGCACATTTTGAAAATGACCCTTGTACATTAACGCACCGAATTCCACTAGCGCAATCGTGTGTGACCGTAACTTTCTAAACTAAGTTTCTTTTCTTTAAGAGTATCTTTACACATCATATATCTTTATAATTTCAATTATTAATCTCTTTGTGTAAATTAAAACAACGATTTTTAAACAAATTGTTTGGTTATGAAGAAAATTATTAGTTAACATGAAATGAAATACAAGTAAATCAAGAGGAAACAAATCAAATGAACTTTTTAACTTAAGTAAAACATTTTTTCCAACCATAAAGATCTTGTTTTTTCTTTGTGAGATATTCGAAGTAAGTAAACAGTGTTTTACTGTAATTTTTCAGGGATAATAGAATTTTTTAGTCATACAATGTAAAAAACGTGTGTAGCAACATGAGTCCATAGTTGCTGGTTTAAATTGAGAAAATCAACTATTTTTACTAGGAAATAAAGATTTTTTCCCGTTTCTTATTATTGCATTGTAGCATGAGCCAACTAAATGTACTAGCAATGTAGAACAATCCCCACATTTGACTGAAAACAGACCCCACAAATACGTCGATGCAGCAAATATAGTATCAAAGCTTCAAACTCCGTTGAAAATGCCATTGCAATTCTGGAGTAATGGAAGTCAATCTGGTCCATACGGCACGACGTTGTCTGAAATAAGGGCGGATCCAGAAGTTTTTACAAGGGAGGGCGATTGATTTTATTGCTTACTTTTAACTATATCTTCTAGTTTGCAAATATTGATTATATAGGTTTAGGACTTCAATTTCGAAACATTTCCGGGCCTTCCTTCCTTCAACATCATTAAAACTTGTCTAAAATTAAGTTTTTTGATCTTTAATGTTAAAAATATAGTGATGGAGGGTCTTAAGGGAGGGGCGATCGCACCACCTTCCTTGTATCCGCCCCTGACTGAAAAGGATACGGACAAAACTCAGAATTTAGATTATTTCATACTATCTTGGACGCAGGTAAAGCTGTTTGATTGCATAGGTTCTAGCTTGGTTGCAAAGAGGATATAATTTGCTTGTTTGGCTGGCTGAAGAACAATAGCATATTTTTCAGAATTTGAAGCTTTGATACAATAGTTGCTCAACTTTAAACATATTTATCGTTTCTTGTCAGTACAACGTAGGTGAGGTGGAATTTATTCCATATCTTAAATGCATTCAGCTAGCTCATGCTGCAATGCAACAGCAAAAAAAGTTTAATTTCAAGGAAAAAACCATTGCTTTTCCCCGACTTCCTTCAGTCAAAAATACTACTTTTTGGTACTGAAATTGATAGAATGATATAAAAAAATAACATGGACCCGAAAAATACTTTCATTTTCCAAACAGTCTATTTTTTATTAATTTTTTAAAATACCCTACCTTGAAAACGGGGCATGGTTTTTGTGACGTTAGTGGTGCACCTACCAGCTCTCTTTCCAATAACATCATTTTGCTTGACTTGAGTTGTCCAATCGCAGGAATCGGTGACGTCACGACCTTCGTCGTCTCACTACAACCAATTAGATTTCGCGCTTACGTGCACCACTGACGTCATGCGCAGATTTTTCTTTTCCGGAATAGCATCTGCGCACCGGTTAAAATAATTCATGAAAAATAGAAAACTGTGTCAAAAAATTTAAAAAATGGTCAATTCCTATGTTATGAAGCATGCTTTTTCAGAAAAAAAAAATAATACTTTTGAAATTTCGGAAACTCCCCCATTAAAGTTTAAAGTTTCATTGTTGCAGTTGTTGCAGTTTTTTGTTTTCTGGTTTGGTCGTTAGTGTATGTATGAAATTGGTCTAATGACATCTATTTTTTGATGTACCAAGTTTTAGTTGCATATCTGTATCCATTGATTACTATTGTTTAGAATGTTTATTTTTTAAAATGTAACATATCCTCCTCATTCGCCAAGACCTTCAATTCAGAAAATGCCCAGATCCGTGAGTCTGAAGGTTGTGCCGTTTGGTATTCAACCAATATTTTCATTTAAATCGAATCAAAAAGAAAAAAAAAAAAAAAAAAAAAAAAAAAAAAAACCTTTTCTCAAAATGATTTTCCTAAACTCAGCATATCCTTACATCGGATGTCACTATATCCAGATGCATTTTCTATAACGATGCAGAAATATACAATCATCTCATATTGAACTCATTACTATAGCGAAATCCCTATAAACGAAATTCATTGAATTGCTCTCTATGGGGTCGAGTCAAAGTAATGATTCAGCATTCCATTTCCCTCTAACGATCGTAGAGTCGTTTTTCTTTTCCACCTTCCCGATAGCGATCTGATTGATTGCGGTCTTATGGTTATCAGGATTCTATTCGTTCGTCTCTCGTAGATAAAATTGATGAGCACGAAACCAAATTTTAATGAATATGGGATATTTTTACCTCTGATTTTTTTTCGCAGTATGGCAATTACAGAAGTTATTTTACACATAAACACACACATACATAAAAAATATGACGCTTGTTTTTAAAATGGCAGTAGTAAAAGTCATATCAGCTGCCAGAAAAAATCATCTGGAACTGAAGCCCCGGATAAGATAATTTTAAGCCCATACTAGGTAAACATTGTGCTGCACTACATTTTGCAACATGAAATTGAAAATACAATTATTCATGTGGAAATTGCTAAAACTAAAAGTAAAAAAAAAAAAAAACACTGATAATCAAGTCAAAATTACTCAGGTTTATGAATAATAATAAAAAAAATAAAGTAAACTAGCATTTTGTGGTCATCACGAAACTTTCTTCTGTACCTATCCTATGAATTCCAGATACAAAATAAAATACTCTCCCAAACAGTGAGAGATAGCTCCAATTTCCCAATTATCGTAATACCATTGCAAAAACGGTGTGAAAGAGCAAAATTGAAAATTATTGTAAAAGCCTTACTTAGAATAATTACAAACAGTTTATTTGTTAGCAAATAGAAAATTGCAACAGTTACAACAGTAACAACAATTAAATCACTGAAAATTTTCCGATGTTTTGATAATAATTGAATACTGTAAAAGCCACCTCTTAATGGATTTATCTTTCCATTTTTGATTTAGGTGGAAAAAACTCAAAAATCGCCCCCCACTGGAGTAATTGAAATCGGATCGGGGCTTATTTTCATGTGGGTTCAGTGTTATTCGAAATTTCATTCAAATTGCAGCTATATTTCGTGATATATCGCAGTTGCAATAATAAAATAAGCACGTTTTGTTGCACGACCCCCAATTAAAGCTATTGGCGCAAAAATTGAATCAACACTTGTACCTTTTAATGTCTATTTGAGAATTAATTTTTTTCCGTTCATTACTTCTCGAGATATAGCAGTCATATTAATTAAGAAAAATAATCTCCCTTGGAGATATTGACACACAAATTGAATCAGCACCTGTACCTGATAGGGTCTACCTTTGGACCAATTTTTGTTTGATTCCGCATGTTACTTCCTGAGGTATAGCAATCACCTAAGTGCTCCCCCCCTTGGAGGGACTCGCTAATCAAAATCAGGTGCACCAGTTACATAAGGGCACATATATGTAAAAAAAAAAAAATGTTCGATTTCATGCAGTAGCTTTCGCTCTAGCGCGGCCACAAAAGCTGGTCACACATATACAGACTCACAGACACACAGGACATTTTCCAAAAATGGTCAAATGGACTTAGCCCATTTCCAAATGTGCAAATTCGTCGAAACTCGAAAATTTTCACGAATCTAATATTTTCATGGTTTCTTAAAGTCGAGAATAAAAATATTTTTAGTGGAAAATAATTTACACTAAGTGACAAACATGCTTGTTTATTGTGGTAAAATTTCATTTTTATCACTTTGTTGAATTTTTTACTATGCAATTGATATTTGAACATTTGGCAGCAGCATTATGCATTATTCATAGCTGAGGGGAAAACGTAAATACAATTGATGTTATGCATTTAGTTCAAAATAAAAATTTAAACCCGTAGTACATTTTAAATTCTGCTCTGTTTAGTAAGAAACACAAAATGTGGTATGCCGCACACTCATACGTAGCTTTATTGAATGTGCTGCATTCCGCAGATTTGAAAACTTTATACGAAATTGAAGTATTTTTCAGTTGTTTTGTTTCGAAATATCAAATATAAGGTGATCAAATTAGTATCTATTAAAACATTTCACTACAATTCAATTTTATAATATTTCAAGAATTCAATGAGTGATATCAACATTTAATTAACAAGACAAACAACATTTAAAGTTTAATACTATAGCCATAGTATAAGAAAATACAACAAATGAACAGTTTTAAACATCTTATGATATTTGTCTGTGAAATTTACGTTTGAAACTCAGGTGAATAAATGATTTGTGACAGTTTAGACAAAAAATATTTAAATGTATTAAAAATCAAGAATAACTTACAAGCTGAGATCTCTGAATATAATTAATGTCGTTTGGCGTTATAAAACATATGCATCGACTACGAAAATTCTCGTCAAACGCAGTTTGTATTTTCGCCTATCACTATCCTCCGCCAGTTTATCCACTGAAAACAAATGAATTTTTATCGTACAGAGCATGCGCAGAGTAAAATTAAACGCGAATGCAACTAAAGACATCAAATATAAAGCCCAACAACTGCAGCGTAGAATTATTTTCAGCCCTTGTGTTCAAATTTGTGAAACCAAGTAAACTTTTTCAAGCGAAATTACCAGAAAGTCGAGTATTCGAGAAAACTTTACTTCACGTTTCAACATTTAAGTCTTCCTTTGGTTGCAAAGAAGTAGTCTAATTTCGAACTTATTTTGCTTTTGACAGTGCATCGTAAAACTACATAAATTGACTTGGTTTTCATCGTGATACAATGTCTTTACTCGGAATATTGTTGCTGTTTTGTTTAGTTGTAGTAATGGTACAGAGTACTGACGAAATTTTGTACAAAGAGACACGAGACAAAGATCATTTAAGAGATCATCTTGGTGAAATTATTGACTTGGACAAGATGTCTCCGAAAGAATTGGAGTTCCATTACTTCAAGGTACACGACACAGAAGGTAACAACAAGCTTGATGGCTGCGAGCTGGTCCAGTCTCTTCTGCATTTCCACATGGAAGAAAGCTCCGCACTTGGCAAGCCAGGTCAAACGACGAAAATCTTTTCTGATGCCGAACTGGAATTCATGATTGACCCCATCATGGCAATGGAAGATAAAAACTTAGACGGATACATCGATTATACGGAATTTGTGGTTGGACAAAAACGCAGGATTGTGTAAAAATGGATCAAGATACTCCAAGAGTCGTATAAGTTCGGCAGCCATTTTGAAATATGTCTTCTGTGATTGTGTATTTGACGCTGCTTATAAGAAAGGGTAAGCGAAAGACAACGTCTATTTAGAGACTTAAAACTGTTTTAGTTTTTAAAACCTTTTTGTTTTGAAAGGACTTTGACAAAGAACTTTCTTCGGTTGTGTTTTTAATTAAAAAGAAAAAGTTTTACAAAGATTTTGTTATACAAATATATACTTAAGAATGTTTTGATGTAATAGCCTTGAAGGCTAATATAAAAGTTTTATCCAAAAATAAACAGTTTATTTGAAGTTTTGTTAATGTTATAGACCAGAATCTAGACATTACTCAGATTGTGGAAAGGGAGTAAAGTTGATTAAGAGGTTTTAAATGTTTAGTTATGCTTATATTTAAGTTAACTTCTCGTAATACTTAACAAGAATAACTTAATTCTTAACAAGCAGTCTTATAATACTTAGCAAGAAACTCATTAAGAACTATATTTACAAGTATTTCCATTTTAAAGCAGACAGTAGAATTCGGTAGTGTAGTATTTGTCATTTATCAAAGCACCTGCATATTTACGTTCCTAAATTTATGTACATTAGAGAATCCAAACATTTCCCGAGACTAAAGTAAATTTTCAAGTACAAACTTTGAAGTTTAAATTTTATAAATTTTCTTTTAAAACGTTAATAGTGCAAGTTATTGCTTTAAACTAATAAATATTTAGAGCTGAAGTTTTCATCTAAATGTATTAGATTCGACTATTTAGCATGCTTCGTGATTGCGTAAACTTAATGCTAAAGCTATAGAAAGGTAAGATTTGAGTATTTTACACTTCGCTAGATTTTGGAAAATATTATCTCTCATTTTTAAGACTGATTTAAATATGGAAACAGAATTAGAAAATGTTGCAGCGCAAACGAACTTACGTGGGTTTCATTTTCATAATATTTGCGCCGCAAGATTAAACTGAAGATTTGTCCTTGATTAGCATTCACACCGTTGTATTTAAAGTGAAAACTTGTTTCGAGGGCGTGATGTCGCCCAATAGATTTTAATATTTTGCTTTAAAATATAATGTTACTGTAAATATTTGTAATGTTTTTGTGTTTTGGTAATCAGACGGTAGAAAAGTACTTATTAGCACCCGTTACTCCCTTTTAAAGTGGAAAAAAAGTTTAAAAATACCTTTTTATTAAAGCGCTTTTTCTCGTATACATTTGTATTAAAAAATGGGCATAGATACAGGCTTGTAATTTCGAGTTTTTTAAGGAGATGGGGCAAAGGGTCAATTTAAGTTATACCAAAAAAGCAGTAAAAACAAAGCACACTTATGTATAAATTTTGTTTCCCAAAAACAGGTGGGGGTGCAATTGACTCCTCCACTGAGAGACCTGCATGCATAGCGAGAAATGTTGAGTTTTTAAAGTTTCTAGTTTCTTCATGTTAACTAATGAAATATGTTCATTCAACATATAAAATTATCAAAATACTAAATGTCTAAGAATCTTCATCCTTCTAGTTTATAACTAATTAGATTCAAACATCACTGTCTGTTAAATTTATCCTCAACTGGCATTAGTGGGGAAGATTGGAGGTATGTAAGATGTTGGAGTTTTGTAGGGTGGTGACGTAAAAACATTTTTTAGAGCAACTGAAGACCTGCAAGAAGGGAATAATTAATTTTTTCGACTGGGAGGGGGTGTCCAAATACAGAACAATTATACAAAGGTATTTATTATTTCAATGAAGTTGACTTTTTCTAAAAATTCTAACACTATTGAAACGAGCAAGAAATCTTAGAAATATTTTATGATTGGATGAAAAGCTTAAGTTAACGAACTTTCAGTAAAAATTTCAAATTAAGTCATAAATAAGTGGTATCATTTAAAGCATTCTAGGCGCCGCGTCGTATATGAAGCGGGTTTCTGTACTTCAATTTTTAATTTAAAAATATGATCTAACGTATTTATCGGTATCTTTAGCAGAAGTTAGATTTAAGTATTGAAATTAAATCAACATTTGTGTTAAAAATTGAATTAAGCTCATCAATATACTAAGTTATAGTTGCTATATTGACTATTTTAGGGTTTAGGGCGATTCTCTGTAAACTCGTCATTTTCCGTACATAATCTGCCCGGGCATGTTTTTCTTTTTTTTTTTAGTTCGTATAGTTATAATATTGCTCAGGAAATTAATCTTTCTTTGGTTCGAAAGAGGGTCAAGAGAAGTTATTCTGATAAATCATAAGAAGGGGCCCTGCCTAGTATAACTAGGCAGGGGACTGTATTTGCACTTTATTGCGTAATATCTGAGGAATAATTGGAACATAATTTCGAAAATACCTATAGATTTAGGCACAAATAGTGGACATAACTAAATTGTTTCATAATTAAACTATTTAACATTAATAAAGTCACTTCCCCAGAGGCCTATTTTCGCAATGACCCATATGCCTATTTTCATCACAAATGTGGCTCTCAAACTAAACAACGTGGCGTTCCACCACACCGTTCTCAACAATTTTGGCAAATTCACTGATTACTTTAAACTTCATGCCGAAAAACATTTGCAAGAGTTACAGATTTTTTTCTATTGCAGCTTTGAATTTGTGGCAGGGGACTGTTTGAAAAGACTCCGGACAGAACTTGCACGACAATTTTAAGTTTTAGAAATACGTAATTAGACCGTATTTCATAAAAAAGATATAGTTGCATTATTCTATTTTTAGATATTAATTGCCAAATTTATGTAGTGTTAATAGGTTTTTTGAAATATTACCTTTTAAGTGTTAGACTATAGGATTGGGACAGCCAGGGGACTATGTTTTTGGTCTTAGATAATTTCTAGAAAAAAAATATCTCTCTAAATACAATTAGGCTCAAAGTATCAAGGCTTTACTTGTATTAAAAGCGATAATTACTTTCTTACACTTAAAATAGTCGTTTCGGATAGCCAATTACGAGTTTACAGAGAATCGTCCTTAAAGTTTTTTAATGACATTACAATAGTTTCGCTGAAATATCATTCTTCTGAATCTGCTCTGAAAATACTAATTAAAGGAGTCGAGGTTGAAAATATGCTTTTTCGTCTGGCACGTATAGTTTGATAGATGTATAAGTGACAAGTTGAATTCAAAATTTTAACGCAGTTTCAAATTAGTTTCATTGTTTGGAAAAAAATATTTTTAGAAGAAATAAAACCCCTGCAGTTTAGTATTTGTTCCGCATATTAAATACTGGTAATGTACTTGAATTTACGTTCATTTCTTTTGTTGCAGTATTTACGTATTCTCTCAATCCACAAATACTTTTAAGAAAATTTTTTTTCACTTCTAATTTTATAAGATTTAAAAATTGGCGAGGTTCTAGGGGGGAAGTGGGCTTCCCGAAAACATCTTGTATATCTTAGGGCTCCGTCGCTGTATAAAGTTCTAAAACTGCTTCTATAGAATGACTAATCGATGGTTTAGGCGAGTTATACTCGTGGCACAGCTCCAAAAGAAGTCGTAAATCTTAAATTATAGGCGTTTATTTTCCTTCCTTTTATGAATACTGTGGACGTTTTTTTTTTTTTTTTTGTTGTCTTTGGTAAAAACCTTTGACAGAAATAAATATGTTACGTCAAAATGATAGGAACTGTTCTCTCGACTAATTTTTTGAGTTATTGGTGATTTTCTGTAAACTCGTTATTTTCCATATAAATCTGTCCGGGGCATGTTTTTTTGAAATGTTCGTACAAATATGATACTATTACTCTGGAAACGAATCTATTACTTTGGTTCGAAAGAGGGCCAATTAAAGTTTGTGTTTTTCTGATAAATCATGACATGGGGCTAGTCCCCAGCCCAGTATTACGAGGCAGGGGACCGTGTATTTTCCCTCAGTTGCGTAATATTTGCAAAACTATTGGAACATAATTTGTTCCGAAACTACCCATACATGTAGACACAAATCATGGAAATAATGTCTCATAATTAAACTAATTATCATTAATAGAATCACTTACAAGAGGACTGTTTTCGCAACGACCAAGATTCGTGCTTTCATCATAAATCTGGCTCTGAAACTAAACGAAGTGGCGTTTCAACACCGATCTCAGCAATTTCGACAAATTCACATTGGCTACTTAAAACGTCATTCCTGAAAACATTTGCAAGAGTAATAGATTTTTTCTATTGCAGCTTTGAATTTGTGGTAGGCGACTGTTTGAAAAAACTCCGGACAGAACTTTTATGACAATATTAAGTTTTAGAAATACGTAATTAGACCTTAATTCAAAAAAATAGAGTAGCATTATTCCATTTTTAGGTATTAATTGCCAAATGTATGTACTGTTAATAATAGGTTTTTTGAAGTATTACCTTTAAGTGTTAAACTATATGATGGGGACATCCCGGGGACTGTGTTTTTAGGACTTAGCTAATTTCTAGAAATAAAAAAATTAAATTGTTACCGCTTCAAATACAATTGGGCACAAAATTATTAATGCTTTACTTGAATTAAGAGGAATAATTACTTTATATTACACTTTATTATTTTTAAAATATTCGGTTCGGATACCCAATTCTGAGTTTACAGAGGAACACGAAACTGATTAATAAAAATCTAGAAACAAAATGCATCATTTCTCAGCTTTCACGAAACTGTTCAGTTGAGCGAAATTAAACGGTATTCTGCGGTTGCATCAAGTTCCATTTAATTTTTTTATCAAGGGGTTAAGTTAAGCAGATTATTTAGTTCACAAAAAAATAATTTATCTTATATGTTCACCTACACAACTTTATGAAACCTATTTATATTTTCGTCGTTTTCTCAATTTCTTGCTTAAACAAGAAGTCGTTTTCTCAGATTACTTTGCGTAATTTAGTACGTACTGTTTCGGCTTCCACGCTTGTGGGTGTGAGCAGAGGGAGGGGGTGGATCAGCCTAACTTATAAAGATAAAGAGAGATGGTGGAAGATAAAAAGCATGGGCTGAATATGATTTCATAAAAGACAATTCATTTACTGTTACAAAATCTCACGCATTTTTTTTTAACCCCTCGACATGTAAAGGCAGGGTATTATAACTTTGTGTATATGGGTACTCTAACGCTTAAACGGATGAACCGATTTTGAAACATTTTACTGCTTGAAAGAATAGTAGAGCGCGAGTGCTCTTAGCTAGGTCGTGTCTTCAGATGACTTTGATTAACGAAGCTATTAAGAACATGTAAAATATGTTTCGCGTTTTTTCTAAGTGAAAACATATTTGAAACAATAGTACCAAAGAAACGAAATACATTTTCTACATCTGATAGAATATGTTTGGATCTTCCATGGTATATACAGCTCGAATTATAACGTTTTTAAGCAAATGCGACCAAGCCTAAAACTAAGTTACTGGCGGCCAACAAGGAAAGAAGACTCAATGATTTAAAATGTTTTATCTATTGCCACTTTCTATTTGTAAAATACTTGCAATTGATTTTAGTATTAGGATTTGAGGATTTTCAATTTCCTTTCTTTATTCTGCTTTGCGGATAACAAATTTTACTAATATGGATCATCTTTATTTTTCCGTATTTACCATGTTCTCTCGAATCAAATAAATATATTTAAATTTGAAATGCTTTCTGACTAATGAAGTTCGTTTCAATGTGAGGTCGGCAGGCAAGGTCGGGGTTTTAAATTTTTTAATTCAATCTTCGTACTTGTTATTATTATGGACCAGTTAAACACAAAATGTTCATTTTTGTGCACAAATTCTACAGCTTATGTCTTTTGTTGTAGAGGGGTTATTTATTTTTAAATTTTATGCAGACAACTGTATCAGATTTCCAAGAAACTCAAAGTAGGATGCAACTTTAATGGGGGAATAAAGCCACTAAAATATTTACATCCTTTTTTTCTTTGAAATTAATATTACAAAGTACGTTAGGGCTAAAAAATATTTAATTTTCCTGTCCTATTTCATTGGTTGGATGTTATTGGTTGGACAAAGACACGCCGTAATAAATCAAGAATACGATGCCATATATGACGCTAAGAGATAAATGCTGGTTTCTCTTAACGATCTTATTTAAGCTTGAAACTAGGGAATCGAAACCCCTACTAGGCATAGTTTATGAGTTTAAAATGAACGTCGTCTATCTTCCTAAATGACGATTTAAATAGGTCACCATAGCTCCCGTTTCGCTTTGTGAAGTCTGGTCTGAAACACAAAGGATTTCATAGTTGAAACAATGGAGTGCAAAAATTGTTTTGTATTTTAAATTTCATACTCGTTGAAGATTGCATTCGTAGAACTGCAGTGATTTATTATGCATAATTATTTGAATTGATTGAAATTTATATTTTTGTTTTGTGGTGTAGTTATCTATCAATTTAGAAATAAAATATAGAGTTGTTTTTCATTGTATACGAAAGATAAATTAAATCTTTGCACTAACTAAGCTTTACAAGCTTACACCAGATTAAAGATTTTTTTTCTGCATAAAATAAGAACAAAAAGGCTCCTTACGAATGCGGTAAGGGATAAGAAGGTCAGTTTTCTCCCTTGGAAAGGAATGGGGAATCTTTTGAATTGATTAAAGGAAATTTTTATATGCCGAATGTTGTTGTTACATGCCCCCGTTGGTCAGCAGAGATAGACCAGGTCCATGAAGGATGGGGTAATGATACGGCTTCCGTTTTAAGAGCACCATTTTAGGTGGAAGACCGATTTTATGCTCATCACACATGCCATAAGGACCCGTTCATAGGGTAGGCATTCATTCATAACTCACTTTCACACACACAGAAAGGACAATGACATGAGAGAGAGAAAGTACGCCCATGCCCCAGCCGGGACTCGAACCCGGGGCCACCGCATCACGGTCAGACGTCGCTGACCACTAGACGAGGTAGCCGGCTTATATGCCGAATACATGACAGCATAGAAAGCAACACTTTTATTTGAATTTTGCTTATCTTATTGTAACAAACGGTAAATTTAACGCTCGCTTTATACTTACCACTTGTTTTATTTATCTACTTATTTTTAGAGCAATCGTTTGCTAGGACTTATTCAGTGTTGGTCAAGTTTTAATTGAATGGTCAATTAAAGATTAACAATTGATTAATTGGAAAACGTAACAACAATAACTAACAATTGAACAATTGTAATTGCGGAAAATTACAATAAACAATATATTAATTGTTAACTGTAGTAGTAACAGTTGTGAACTGTAGTGGTGTTAACAATTCATTTTTAATTGTAGTTTGCTACAGTTAACAATTAATTTTGTTAATTTTGGTTACCTACAATTAACAATTGTTTTGTAAATTTTAATAAAAACTAGTAACTCTTAAAAAAATTACTGATTTTGTATAATATACTGTACAGGCGACGGGTTCACTTGGGACGTGGACGGGTACCATATTGCTATTTAACTATTTAAATACACGTGTTAGCAAAGAAAAAAAAGATCAATGCAAATAAACAAACATATGTGTGTTTATTGTGTATTGTATGCATATATATGTATATACAGGGTGAGTTCGATCGAATCTGCAATACGAAAAGGGGTGATAGAAGAGCCCAAGTGGAATATAGAACCACCCATTAGCGGTGTCAATTCGTAACCGTAACCGAGTTACGGTTAATTTAAGGAAAATTCGCAAAAAAACAAAATTCTGAGAAAAAGACCAATTTCTGAAGTTCCTGTTGGGTCTACGCACAAAATAAGCACATATTTCGAAAGAGCAGAAAAAATCCTTTAAAATGACATCTTTTTCATCAAGATAGTCGCACTTTATAGCGAGTTACAAGCTTTCAAACACTGGAAACACTCAAAAATGAAATTTCATCAAACTTTTCAGTCAAAAATTTCAGAAACAACCGTATGAGCTACAACCGGTCAAATGCACCAAAAACTTTCCCATTTCACTAGCTTTCAGATGATACAACAGAAAATCATATTGGGCTTCAAGTTCAGCAGATATTCTGGCTTTTGTTTGAAACAGTATGAAAATCGTCCTTTGTCAGAATATGGAAACCAGCAAAGAGTCAGACTTTTATGTTCTAAATTTTCTATTTCATGTAAGTGTACTGGTTTATTTATTCAAGAAAAGGAAAATTTTCTAACTAAATATTAAATTGTAACACTTTATTAAGTTAATAATCACAACAGAAGATAACAGCACGTAGAAACAAAGGCAGCATTACTTTAACGCGCTTTTCACAAAGAAAAATTCATAATTAAATGAGTTACACTTACATCTATGAGTACATTTACATGTAAACAATCCTCTACATTTCCCAGGGCTACTGAAATTATCATCCCCCACACCGGATAGATGCCCTTGGCCTTTTAAGAGCAAAAACTACCGTCGCTTTCAATGAAATTTCATTTCTCACTTTTGCTACTGCTCCATCAAGCCAAATGTGCAAGTCCTGCAAACTGGTTGCATCTGAGCAGTAAACTACTTGTTTCAAGAATCTCCAAACAAAGAAGTTCACTGGCGTCAGGTCTGGTGATCTAGGTGGCCAAGGAATAGGACCCAAATGACAGGATGAATGGACTCTATGAAATGAAATTTCATAGAGAGCGACGGTAGTTCTCGCTCTTAAAAGGCCAAGGGCATCTATCCGGTGTGGGGGATGATAATTCCAGTAGCTCTGGGAAATTTCGAGGATTGCTTACATGTAAATGTACTCATAGATGTTAGTGTAACTCATTCAATTTTGAATTTTTTTCTTTGTCAAAAGCGCGTTAAAGTAAGGCTGCCTTTGTTTCTACGTGTTGTTATCTTCTCTTGTGATTATTAATTTAATAAAGTGTTACAATTTAATATTTAGTTATAAAATTTTCCTTTTCTTGAATAAATAAACCAGTAAACTTACATGAAATAGAAAATTTAGAACATAAAAGTCTGACTCTTTGCTGGTTTCCATATTCTGACAAAGGACGATTTTCATACTGTTTCAAACAAAAGCCAGAATATCTGCTGAACTTGAAGCCCAATATGATTTTCTGTTGTATCATCTGAAAGCTAGTGAAATGGGAAAGTTTTTGGTGCGTTTGACCGGTTGTAGCTCATACGGTTGTTTCTGAAATTTTTGACTGAAAAGTTTGATGAAATTTCATTTTTGAGTGTCTCCAGTGTTTGAAAGCTTGTAACTCGCTATAAAGTGCGACTATCTTGATGAAAAAGATGTCATTTTAAAGGATTTTGTCTGCTCTTTCGAAATATGTGCTTATTTTGTGCGTAGACCCAACAAGAACTTCAGAAATTGGTCTTTTTCTCAGAATTTTGTTTTTTTGTGAATTTTCCTTAAATTAACCATAACTCGGTTACGGTTACGAATTGACACCGCTAATGGGTGGTTCTATACTCCACTTGGACTCTTCTATCACCCCTTTTCGTATTGCAGATTCGATCGAACTCACCCTGTATACTTAATGCACAAATGCGAAATTGAATAATACTTTGGACTTTACCCTGTATGTTGCGCTGTACCTTTTGATACATAAAGTTAATTGTTAGTTTCAAATGTTTCACAAACCAATTAAAAATTAATTGCGATTATTTTAATTGTGAGAAACGATTAACGTACATTAATTCAATTAAATTTTTTGCAAAGTGCAATTAGTAGTTTAATTGCGATTAATTTAATTGCAATTAATTTAATCGCAATTACTTTTTTAATCGATTAACAAGGCAATTGAAAAGTAATGACCAACACTGGACCTATTTCACATGTTTATTTATCACTTCCGTCAAGTTGCTACATTGATCAAGAAAATAACCTCGCAGTGTTTAAGCGCTTAGCATAACTCATTTTGTTTCCAAATCAGGCTTCATAACCATAGTGCAATTCATCGAATGAAAAACACAGCAGCGTTTACCGTGATGGATTACAAAAGCAATAGGGAGTTAAAATTGCACAGTTGCAGTTACTTTTATCGAGTAAAACCGACACATCCTGAAAATGGCAAATTTACAATTACTTTTAGAGGGAAGAGTTTTTACTAGCGTTGACAATCCAGTTGCTTTGTGCAACACGATTTACATTTACAGAAATGACTTTTGCATCGCGTAGGGTAAGACATATAGTACAGTAGATATTTGACCGAATTGTGCCTTTAATGATAGAAACATAAAACTTAGCACACGTATAACACACATCAAAAGAAGTAATTCTGGATACGCGGCCATCTGAGATTTCGTCTATTGGAGTGATGGCAGCCGTCAAACTGCTAAATTTTCGTACTTTTTACGAATTTTCCACATTTTGACTATGAAAGAGCACGCTATTGACAAACATCATATTTTACACATTTAAACTACATTAAATTTGCTACAAGCTGATACCAAAATGGACTTGTTTACTATAATAGTTTCTGAGATACAGCTTTTCAAAGTTTCACAAAGTCTCCAAAATTGAACATTTTTAGTTGATTTCCTTGTTTTATCATATATGAAAATGTCTTTATATCTTCAATAACCTGCATTGTATAAGTAGTGAAGTAAACATTTGTGGAATTTAACATTTTGAAGAGGGTGGGAGAACGGTTAAAGGTTTTGAGTGAGGGGGGAGGTTCCGGTTCACAACCAGAGAACTGATATCCAAAAGAGAGAGAGGATATTGAAATCCAAAGCTTCCTCTGAATATCTTTAGAGTTCCTTCAAACCTTTTTAAATCATGTTAAATGACAACTGTTAAAACTATGCAGAGTTATTGTTGTTTCATGTATTAAGAGTGCTCCTCGTAATTTTAAACTCATGTTTGTGAAAATTGCAACACCATGCAGAACTTGCGCGAATGGGCTGAAATTTTCAGCAAATGCAAAGTAGGGTATGATATGCAAATTATTAGAATTTTAGACGCGTAGCGCATGCGTACGCCGAGCAGCACCCTCTGAACGCCAGATTTATCCGAGTAAATAAACGGCTGCAGCAAGGCGTGTATGGTTATAGGTGGTTATCTGCTTGTGATAAACATTAGATGAGACGCTGCTTATTCCTCTTCGACGAAAAAGAGCCAAGTTTCAACAACTTAAGGAGTTGGAGTTTGAAGGGGGAGGAGGATTATCGACCTTCGTGAAGCTGGATTGTCTTATCGTGAAGTAACCGCTCGTGTGCAGTGTAACAGCAGCACAGTGATGTGTGTTTGGAAGCAGTGGACGGACGAGTGTCGGACAACTCGGAAATCCGGGAGTGGACCCCAAAAAGTGACGTCAGCGCGCGATGATAGACACCTGATCCGCATGGTACTGACGGACCGTACAGCTTCTTCCAGACAACTGGCAGCATAGTGGTCAACAGCTACAGGTGTTTCAATGCATGCTTCAATTCGTAGACGTCTGCTACGGTCGCAAAGACTCCTTTATAATACAGGATCCCGCTCACTCTAAACCATCGCCGCCTGCGGCTACAACGGGCCAATCAGTATAAGGACTGGCGTGCTGATTGGCAGTATGTTGTGTTTTCTGACGAATCCCGCTTAAATTTGTTTCACCATGATGGCCGCATTCGCGTCCGACGCTATGCCGGTGAACGCCACCTTCCAGAGTGCATTATCGGACGCTACAGTGGACGAACGCCTGGAGTCATGGTCTGGGGTGCCATATCGTATCACGGACGATCTCAATTGCTACGAGATGTGGGTAGCTGAACAGCAACCGGGACATCAGTGAAGTTCTACAGCCCCAAGCTGTCCCCGTTATTCAAGGCTTGCCTGGCGCTATATTTCAGCAGGATAATGCCCGCCCTCATGTCGCTAGGACAGTTCAATCCTTCCTTGCAGCGCAATATTTTAAAATTATTTGTTGGCTTTCTAAGTTTAATCATTTATTTGTACCAGTATCACTCAGCTGTGTATTAAATTTCATTCAATTATGACGATTCCTTCATGGTGTTGCAATTTTCACAAACATGACTTTGTATTTATTATCTTTATCTAAATTTGTAAGCTTCTACTTTGAAGACAAAATTCCATCAATTTTGGTCACATATCTGTTGCGCATTTTAAACGATTAAAAAATAACAATGAAGCGCCCCCTAGCGGTAAAAGTTGAAATCCGCCTAAAACACACAATGCAATAGAACTTTAATAAAAAAGGATATTAAATTCCAAGATTTTTTTTGTAACGCACGCAATTAACCTTGTAAAAATCGAAACAAAGAAGCACATAAAATATATTCAGAGGCCACCATTTCGAACGTCCGCCATTACTGAAATATTCAAAATCTCAGATGGCCACGTATCCAAAATGACTAGTAATTATACATAGTATATGCACACCAAGTTGCTTCTATCATAAAAGGCACAATTGCCCCCTTTTTTTTGTCATATATCTGCTGCACTAATAGGTTAAAAATATACGTAAAAGCCCAGAAGCACAACAAGAGGGATTTGAAGGTCAAACACCAGAAAGCCTTTGGTTTTAACTCTCATTTACAATACTAATATGATAGTTCACGTTAGTGTTAAGATCCATTCTTCTTCACCTCAGAAGGTAAAGTGGCGTAGTTCACTTTGGTGGCCTACTTGTGAAATCGTAGCTGTTAACTACAAAAATGCACTAAAATTCAGTTTGGAATAATAAAATAAACAGGAACAATAAATACTAAACTGGTGATCCATTCCTCTGAAAAATCAATATTTTAAGGAAGAAATGAACATTAGCAAAGAAGTAAAAATGCATATTTTTTGAAATTTAACGTTTAGAATTTTTGACATTTTGCAATTAAAAAAAGAACAAAACATTAAAATGTAATATGATCAAAAAGTTCTAATTGTTTTTTTCTTGGATTCTCGACAAAGCAAAATTTTATCTAAAGTATAGTACGTGAAAATATGGCTGATTGTTTCTTTTTTGCGTTTCTCGTTTTTCGATGCTTGAATTACGCTTTTAGATGTGTTGAAATGTACCTCTGGCTTTGCGATTAACCCGGTAGAAGGTGCGCACCAAACAATGGCGAAAGAGATCATGCGGGATGACTGAGTTTCAACAGTCTTATCCAAAATGTTCTATAAATTAGCAGAAAAAAAATCACTTTGTGTTATAAATAAGTGTATTTATTCTCTATCTCCAATATAAGTGCATTTATTCTCTATTTCATATAAAATTTTATTCAATACTTTTTAAACTAAGAACTTTGTAATATTTAAGAAAATATTAAAAGGGTGATTGATTGCAGATACATATTTACCCTGCAAAAGGTGTTTGGGTAAAAATGGGGTGAACGTGTGCCCCGTTTGATTTCTCTCGAGTAAAGAAGGAAAATCAGGTTCGAGAAACATTTAAGAAAGAAAATCAGCTTTAAGAAACAGTTAACGTAAAATACGAGACATGCAGTGAGTTAAGTTAACTTTTATTCAACAAAGGAAGAACAGAGAAGTGAAAGTTAGAATGATTATTTTGCCTTTCTAAAATAGTCAGGGATTGAAGGGTGGTTTAGGGAACGAAAATGCCTCAAATCAGCTCATAAAACGTAAGCTGGAAATCGAAAAAATTTCATTTGCTTTAAGTGTAAATAAATGATTTATGTAATGCAAACTGTTGTTTTCTAATGTTATTTTTGTGGTACCCAATAATAGAATACATAATGTGCACATTTTTTGGATTTTTTTGAAAATTACGATTTATAGGTAAAATTTTTAGTTTAAGTACCAGGCTCGTCGTTTAGGGATTTAGGGAGGGGGGGGGGTAATCAACCACCTGAGTTTTGAAAAACTAACGTATTTGCTTGTAAGTGGGCGTGTTTTCTCCCAGTTTTTTTTTGGTAATTTATGCGGAATAAAGACCTTTGTCCTCCCCCTCCTCACCTGGAAAAGTTCGAGATGATAGGTTTTTTAAGTACACTGCTCAAAACAATTAAAGGATATTGAGATTTTGGTTTGATTTTGCACTTAAAGCCAATTTTGGTTGATTGATACATTATCGACTACACGTAGTAAGCTATAGGAGATAAAAATGACTTTAGCTTAGCGGAAAAAAATGCTTTTTATTCAGGTTTTTTATACAAAAGGGAAAAAAAGGAAAAAAAAAAACGCATTTTCTGAAAATGAGAAAAATAAATTTAAAAAAAAAGTTTCCTTTGAAGAAAACCACTTTTAGTAAGGGGTATGGTTTCTCCGGACAGCTAGCAGTGTTAAACACCTCTGAGGCATGGACTCATTGAGGGTATTAATGAGGGACAGGGGTATTCTGCCCCACTTCTGAAGAACTCTTTCGAGTGCCTGGAGAGTTTCTGGAGGTGATAGTCGTTCAGCCACTCGTCTTCCTAGGATGTCCCAAACATGCTCTATTGGGTTCATATCCGGAGAACACGCTGGCCATTCCATACGTACGATTCCTTCTTCAAAAAGAAAATCGCTCACCAAGTTAACACAATGTGGCCTGCAATTGTCGTCAATTAAAATGAAGTCATCTCCAATTGCTGCAGCGTGAGGGACGACGATAGGTGTGAGGATCTCATCCCTGTCTTGTTGATAAGTCAGAGTTCCATTTCGCAAGATATGGAGGTCGGTTCGACCATCAATGGAAATGCCGGCGTATACCATTACACCTCCACTACCAAATCTGATATTTTCGCGCACAAATGCTGGATTATTTCTTGTGCCACGTTCCCTTCAGATGAAAACCCGCCCATTATCAGGATGAAGGGTAAAACGGGACTCATCAGAGAACAGGATATTGCGCCACTCATTTCTTCCCCAACTAACGTGCTCCGTTGCCCACTCTCTACGGGCACAACGGTGACTTGCACTTTAGTCTGACACACGCCATTGGTCGACGGGCATACAAGTCAACGGCGTGGAGTCGATTTCGGACAGTTTGTGTTGAAACACGTGTGTCAGTATCCAAACAAAGTAGTCATTGCAGTTGAGTGGCACTCCTATTTCGGTGCCTCCGAGCCGTTAAAGCTAAATAGCGGTCTTCATTGGGCGTTGTAGCCGGTCTATGTCCTTGTCCTGATCTATGGTCAGCTCTTTCAGTCTCTAGAAAACTGTTCCAGACCCTGGAAACTACACTTTGAGAAACTCCAATGGCTTCCGATACCTCGGCTTGTATTTGGCCTCCTTCGAGTCTGCCAACAGCTCTAGAAGCTTCTGAATTGGTCAAATGTCTTCGTTGAGACATGGCACTCATCGGAACAATGCTCTTACAGAACGTAGATAATTCTTTTCTGCCTTATCTTATAATAAAGTGAGAGTGAAATTTCATTCGCTGCCGCTAAAGAGTCGTTTTCGACGTCAAACTTAAAATTTGCATACTATGAAGTTTGGAAATTAGCAAAATTTACATTTGTAACTCTCTTCTTCTCTTTTATGCAAAAAAAAGTTGTTAAAAAAATGCTTAAACCCATTTTGAAAAAGGAAACTTACAATATCCTTTTATTGTTTTGAGCAGTGTATTTAAACTCAAACGGTCTGGATTCCTTACCCGGAACTTCCTTATTTGGTCAATATTGTCATGATTTCTTAACCATTTCAGTTGTGAGTGACAAAAACAAAAGGTACCCCATTTGCGTTTACCTACTGCTTCAACCGTCATGCTTCAAACATATCAAAGTCAATCTAAATTTTAATCTTGATCAAAATTTAATCTTTATTGATAATCATGATTGACGAAAATATATTTATAAATTAACTTTTGATTGCGCAATAGTTTTGCGAGTTGTATCAAATATTGACAATTACTCCTTTTACATCCAAAGATTGTTTAAGCAAATCAATTCGTAAAATGCTTTAACTATCGTACTCGAGCTTTTTTAGACTCGAACTACATTCAAATCCTGATCCGATACCAGTGTTTCTCGAGCATTATTATAAACGAAAATCTAATCATAGTAGTAACTCCTTTTAGACCTAACACAAAGCTAATTCCAATGAAACAAAAGGCTATCATGCATGTTCTCTGGCAAATCGGTGTTCGTTAACCCTATTTAAGCAAATGGATTCGTATAATTTTTCAACTATTCATAATGTATTATATTCGAGGGTGGTAACTAAACTTATGTTTCTGGGAGGGTTTTACTAAACACATCTTTTGTAAAAGCTGTATGATCAATAACAAGGGATTTTTTTTCTTTTCTTTCTGTTAATTTTTGTTACAAACGCTTATTTAAATGAGAGGGTGCTGCTTTAAGGGCATTAAAATGAGAAAATGTAAAAAGTGATGCATGTTTTAAATGAAAGAAAAAACTGATGTGAAACTGAACACTACACAAATTTGCCCCTGCTAAGTATTCGATGTACTTCTAACAACTCAACCAGAATAGATATGTGTACTCATATACGAGCTCATTTGAAATAATACTTCTTAAATGCATGAAGTAAACAGAGTTTGGCACTTTGAATTTAAAGAATTTTGGTGTTTTCGTTGGCAGTATTTGAGGGCACACTTTGTATTGTTTTGTGTGAAATGATGTTTATAATAACTGCAATAAAAATAAATGGTGCATATAGAGCACTGAATTTGTACTATTATTCAACAAAAATTATTTTATTTTTCAAATGAAATTAAAAAAAAATAAAAAAAAATATCAAAAATAAAAAAATTAAATATTTTTTTCAGCAAAAAAAAAAAAATAAATAAATAAATAAATAAATAAATAAATAAATAAACCAATAAATAAAAGCACTCCTGGAAACAGTTAAAAAATCGGGGGAGGGGGGGAGTTGAACCCTAAAAACCCTCCTTTTAAATACGGACCTGAGATCTTGATGACTACCATTGTTTCTTAAGCATTATGATAGACAAATATCTGACAGCTGCAATTACTCCTTTTACACCCAATTCAACGTTAACGTCCATAAAACAAAAGGATATTAATTTTAAATATCTTTCCACGAGTGCACTTAAGCAAACAATTACCTGCAAAGGACACTTTTCTAGTCTTCCGCACAAAACTCTGAATAATATTTTTTTTCTGTAGGAAAAGCGTACTTGTTGTAAGGATGTTCCACTCTTTCAGAAGAATTGGAATGTCTCGATGGAAGCTCTAAACGTCTGCAGATTCTTACATATTTAGAATGGTCTCAAAGTTTTAAGAATAAAGGGGAAGTTCTCCAAAGATGAGGTAATTACGTGAGCTAATTATGTACTTAAGCATATCTCGTGGAAGTAATTTGCATAAGGAAGTCGAAGAATTCCGTGCCGTTTCACTTTCATGTTATTTCTGAATGGCATTGAAATGTTTAATTTTATTTACAGTTAGACGCTAGCCGTGCCACAAAAGCTATAGCGGCTTTTGTTGAGAACTGGTTTTAAAACTCTCAAGCCATCTTCGTTTAGTAAAAAATATCTGCTAAACATTAAAAAACGTAACACTAGTGGAAGTTTATTAAAAAATTTGTTGAATATTATTGGGCCCTTCCACCGTCTTGTGCGAACAATCAGACTCGAAAATTTCACCAAGATTTTGTTATTGATCTTAATACTTTAAACTAAACAGGAGTAAACACGGTCTGTAACCTTTACAGATACTCCTGATGCAGTTACATTTCTACTAAATAGTGTTTCTATTTGAAATTTAATTTATATTTTTGTATACGGGGTGGGGGGGGGGGGGGGGGTCACGTGCAAAACCCCCTCCACATCCAAAGTCAATCTCGTGTAATGTGCTGTGCAAATTAGATAATATTTTTCCTCCATTAATTTAGCAATGAGGAAACAAATTGTAGTTTTTGAAAGCAAAGATTCCAGTGTAAATGAAACAAATTCTCATTTGTTAAAAAATAATAAGTTGAACTTTTGAAAAAATAAATGTGCAGGGCAATTACTCGAAAAGTAGGCATTTTGTCCCGTGCGTAGCGTTTCATCTATTTCGTTAAAAAATAATAGGTAATGACGAAACTTTTTACTTAAGATATCCCACATACGTGCGTGATTTCTTGAGAAACAACATTTTCTTCCTTTCTTTTTTAAATTATTTTTTTAATAAAATACATGAAGCTTAATATGCTGGACAAATTTACCTTTTAACCATGAAATGCCCAATTAAGTTTTTTACCCGAAATATTTCATCTATAAAATTAGAAAATGGTAGCTTAAAACGCTATTTTATTCTGACTAATTCTTTGCCCCATATAATTTTATTATTGGGGTAACTATTGATGGAATTTATGAAACGCATATAATATACATTTACCATATTATAGAGACAGACACACATAATGTGCACATTATAACTGACATATAACTTATTACGGTGACAAACTTCACTAGCTAATAAACACTTTTCTCACTAACAAAAAAAAAAAAAAAAAACCTTTTACAATTGCCTCTTAACTTGCAGATAAAATTGCTGACCTTTTCTAGATGCATAAATAATTATTCATGAATAACCTAAAATAGGAAACCATCATTTTACTGTCCCGAAGACTAGTAAGAAAGTGATTTTCAATTAGTCATCCACGGTTTGGCAACGCTAATTTACAGACGATCGTTTCTCAGCCGGATAGATTACTCATTATTAATTGTTAAGTTAACTTTTGCAGTGGCTTAGAAGTGAGGTGGGACATAAATATTCAACTGTTTTTAAATTATTAGTACTACTGCATTTTGTCCGTTTTTACATACCGTAAAATGGGGCAAATCGGTACATTTTTCAGCTTTGATCAAAGTAATCAAAAGATTTTTTTTCAATTTGATTTTTTTAGTGAAAACATTCGGTCTTGCTTTATTCTTGATATTCCAAGCAAAAATAAAACACGTTGAGTTGTTTTCTATATATATATATATATACTTACTTGTTTGCAATTGTTTTGTTACACCCGAGTGATAGGAGTGAATCGGAACACATGTTATATATTTCTATATTTTTTCAATTTAACCTTTAATGTGCTGAACAGAACTAAATAATATTGATGGGGGAGAATAAGAACAAAGAGTTACTGTTAAGTAAAGCTTTTATTTTCTGTACCAGTAAACGTATGTTTTGCCAAAAATTGAAATACAATTTCGAGCTTTTTGAAAGATTAAAATTTATTTTAATGAAATACATTTGAATTAAAAAACAAAGACTTAATATAAATTCAATTCACTCATTTCGTCCCCAAAAGGTATCATATTCTTAAAACCAGTAGCTGTTCCGATGTTGCGGTGGGGCGTAAGTAAATTTCTACCAGAATTCTGCTAAAGAAAATACGTCATTGAAAACTACATTGTTTGAACCTTCGGGATTCGAATCCAGGACCTTTGCGTACTTAGTACATTCTCTAACCAGCGGAATTGCCGGGATTCTGTTTTTAGATGCTAGACGGATACGGTTCGATATGAGAGAAATGTGCAATAAATTAAACTAAAAAAATGAATTCGAAAAATATATGTCAAAACATGAATTGTTTGTTTTTCTTTCACTGGCTAGAAGCGGAAAAAAATATTTAAAGTGATACATTACTAATTAAGTACGTATTAAATATAACGTAGAAGTTATATCGTCCTCCGCCCCAAAATAAAGAGAAATATAATATTTTGACAGATAACGTTACAGGGGAAAGAAAAAAAACCTTGTTTGTTTTTTCCAGTTATCTTCTGCAGGAACTTTCATGTTTGTATTTTTCATACATTAACCCACTCAGTTTTAAAATTCCCATAAAAAACTCTGGTCTAAAGTTGTAATTTTTCAAAGTGAATATGGATAAAATCAGTTACATGGTTTAATGCCTACATCATTTTTAACATTAGGGCCTTTTACCGCACTAGAAGTGTAACATTAATGCTGGGCATTAATCACCTTTTTTTCAATTGCTTTGTTAATCGATTAAAAAAGTAACTGCAATTAAATTAATTGCAATTAAAGTAATCACTATTATAAGCAATTAATTGCACTTTGCAAGTAAGTTAATTAAATTATTGTACGTTAATCGTTTCTCACAATTGCAATAACTGCAATTGATTTTTTAACCGCTTAGTCGTCGTGCCCATTCCTCATACGGGCAGAATATTCGGGCAAATTTTGTCGTGCCCGTGTCTCATACGGGCTGCGTTTCTGATATTTTTAAAGCTTCAAAACTTTTACTTTTTATCGTGCCCGTATTAGCTTTTATTTATTTGGAGTTTCGAAAGGATTTGGTCGATGAAATATTGGAGAAATATCAAGCTTCCGTTCCTGTTTCAAGAGGAGGTTGTCCATCGAATGAAGCGTCACTAAGTCGATAGATTGAGCGCCATTTTCTTGAAATAATACCCCCTACGGACAAGAAAGCAAATCCTGCGAGAGAATGTAAAGTGTGTTGCAGTAAGATGAATGCAAATGGGAAAGGAATTCGAAAGGAGACAAGATACTACTGCAAAGACTGCAATGTAAGGACTATGCATACCATGTTTCAAAATTTACCACACGCAGAAATATTATTAACATTTCAACTAATATACCCCTATTATAGATCTCCAATTTTGAAATATTGTTTGTCACCAACGATGCGCATTACTTGAAAAAAATAAACTTTTCTCTGCTGAAAGTTTACTTTTTTTTTCTCAATGCCTGCATTGAAGCTTTTCAGCCTGTCTTGGATGCGCGAGGAAAGCAAACTTTAAGGTAAAATTAGGTAAGTTGATTAAAATTTTCCTACCTTTAAAAAACCACTAAATTCAAAGGAAAATGTAATTTTTTTTGTTTTAAAATGTTTAAAATATTATGAACATAAAAAAACAAAAATAAAAAACCTGATGAATTTTGATCAGTTTTTGGAAAAAAAGTGCGACGAGTAAGCGGTTAAATTATTTTGTGAAACAACTAAAACTAACGATTAACTTTATGTATCAATAGGTACAGTGCAGCGCACATGGTGGAGACCAAAGTATTATTCGATTTCGCATTTGTGTTACAAGTATATACACACATATGTGTGTACAATACACAATAAACACATGTGTCTGTTTATTTGCATTGATCTTTTATTTTTTGCTAACATGTGTATTTAAATAGTTAGATAGTAATATGGTAATCGTCCACGTCCCGTGTAGACCCGTCGCTTGTACAGTATATTATACCAAGCCAGTAATATTTTTAAGAGTTAGTTAAAATTAAAATTCATAAAACAATTGTCAGTTACTAATTGTAGGTAACTACAAATAACGAAATTAATTAATGGTTAACTGTAGTAAACTACTATTAACAAAATTAACGAATTGTTAAATGTTGTAAACTGCAATGAACAATTAATTAATTGTTAATTGTTACTACTACAGTTAACAATTATTAAATTTTTAATTGTGATTTTCCACAATTACAATTGATCAATTGTTAGTTGTTGTGATTACGTTTGCCAATTAATCAATTGTTAACCTTTAATTGTCCATGCAATTAAAATTTACCCAACACTATTCGACACAAACACACACATCTATCCTCAAAACTCTTAATATTTCCGATGTATTGTAAGTTTTTATAAAGTTTTGCACGTATCATAAACCTTTGAGAAAGCACACTACTATACTTAAATTCTTCATTCATACTGCCAAGGAAAAAAAAAAGGACCGAGAAGCATTAACTAGCTTTTTATGATTATTCTGTAGCTGATATAGCTAAGTATGTTCTCTGTTCTGTCGAGATTAAATAAGTTAATGATGTTTTCAAAAAACATTTTCACTCTGAAAGCTGCTTGGAATATCTTATTAAATAAATCCCAAAGCACTAATAAGCATACATGCTTTGATGCGAAACTTCAAACGTAGATGTTTTCTTCCGCTTTGATTGCCACGGTCGGAAAGAAAGTTTTGTTTACGTTAACAAGATAGGTTATTTCATTTACTATAAAAGCATTGTAAGCTCCCTTTTTGTCACATATCCTTTCCAAAGAAATAAATAAGTTATTTAATGTATTGAAAGGAATATTATTCTTTTGGGAAAAACATTTCTACGCAGGGAAAAAGTTTCATGGTTTTAAAAATTGCAATTATTTAAAACAAAATATTATTTTCCCCTGAATGCACAACACACGCGTAATTGGTGAGTCTTATGCACACATATGTACTGTTGAGTTCTTGTCGACAACTTGGAGACAAAAACTTGGCGATATATCGTCAAGTTGTAGCTATGCTACGGCATCACTTAAGTTTGAATTGAAATTAACACGATTTGCCCCAAAAGGTGTAAAAGATTCTTTTGGAGCATCCAAATGCGACTGAAAGGGCACAGAACTAGATCCCATCGAAGTCTGCATACAAATTCCCCACCGTTAACGCCATAACGTTTTCGAGCTATGTGAGATACATATGTACGTACATACCCACATACAGACGTCATGAGAAAACTCGTGATTGTTAACATGGGGGTGGTCGAAAAATGGCTAATTCGTTCATCCTTGCGTTCATAGGTTTCCTTTGCAGGGCGGACAGCAAAAAAAAAAAAAAAGGCTCAGCATTCATTCGGAGATCAACAAAATGGACGTTTAGGCCCAAATTTGAGATAAAAGCAGGGACGTCATTTCGAGTTTTTCCAGGGGGGGGGGTGGAGGGCAAAGGGTCTAAACACAATGCAATTTCATAGGAAAACATTAAAACCCACATCCACTTATAGGTAAATACATTGATTTCTCAAAGTCAGGGGGGGGGATATTGACCCCCCTGCCCCCCTAAATGACGGGCCTGGAGAAAAGTTTGTTTACGATTACAAACTTCCTTTACTCCGTTTACTACGTCCTTACGCAAAAGGAAGTTAAAAGAAAAACAACTACGCAAGAAATGACCACCTTCAATCAATTGAAAAACTGTTTTCTGGCCGTTTTGTTTTTGATATGGTGTGGAATGAAATGACTTCTACCATTTCATCTGAGAAATAAATTTTAAAGCAGTATAATAAAAAAGAAGTGAGCTTCTCATTTACAGATCACTGGATTTTACCTTTTGTGTTATTTTTTAGCGACCATATACCAAAATATGGGATACCTTAAAAGCAAAAATACAATGTTGAGAAGCACAAATGTGCAGGACACGTATTTAGGCGTCACAAGGAATGGCTCTTTCAATGCAAAAATGTGAGCTTATGAAAGCAAGTGCACCCATAAGCTTACATTATTGCATTGCAAAAAGGTGGTCCTTGTAAAACCAAATCACGTGTATGCAGTATTCCTGTGTATTTGTTTTTCGACATTGTATTTTTGCTTTTACTTTTAAGCACAAATTTTTTTATTTATTTCATGTGCTACCTTATCAAAAATTGTAATCGATAGTCAAAACGCATTTCAAATTCTTTGTAATCTATCTACTTATATTAAAAACTGAGTTTCTTTCTATGTACTGCTTCATTCTCCTGAGCGCCAATGAACTGAAAGTCAAACCAGGTACCGATAGATTCGTCATTTTTCAGGCTTCATTAGTTTTAATTTACGTAAGGTTTGATAAAGGGATTCTGAAGAAATTGAGAAAATTTCTCAAATTTTTGCTCAAATTTAAAGCGATTTGTATTGAGTGATTAAATTTGAAATCCATTGTTGATATGAAATAGTAATAATAATGGTACTGAGAATTTTGCATAAAGGCTTAACTGAATCAAACATGAAACTCATTAGCGGGCCAAGTACGTGATATTTTTGAATGCAAAAATAAAAGAACCTTTGGAAAACAATTAGTAAGATTCCCAGTCTTATAAAATATTCAAGTTTTGTTATTTTTTTAGAGGTAGTACGTGCAACGCTAGATCAAGCAGCTAGTAATTATTAAAAAACGATAATTTAAAGACAATAAGGATATTTCCCAATTCGTTTACTTTAATAATAACTTTCGAAATAAGTAAAAAAATTTGTTTACCCTATTTTGAAAAAATAAAAATAGTTTTTCGAAAACACACCAGTCCTGAAAAGCACTTCAAATACTTTATGAACTAAATCTCAGAACGCTAATAAAGATAAACTTATTAAAAAAAGAGATTAAGAAATGCGAGAAAAAAATACACAATGGCTGCAACGTAAAGCACTTTTTTTGTTGTTTCAAAATAAAAACTTCAGCTATTATTTCTAAAAAGTAAAATGAATTTTGAAAAGATAGATTAGCAAAACGAAATGTTTGTTTTTTATAAAGAATTCAAATATGCAAGTGTTTTTTACAGCTTGTCTGTTTTTTTTTCTTTCTCGTAAGTTCTGTGGAAAAGTGTTAATTTTGCAGCTGTAGAATAAGGAAAACGCTCGGTTCCAAAGAAAGACTAATAAACTAAAAAAAGTGGTTATTTAGTTCTTGAAAAGTATTTAAGGTATAAATAGTATTTTACATAGGTGCAGTAGAATAGCAATCTTCTATTTTACTTCCTTTTACTAAGTAAAGGAAGTATTGTGATCGCAAAAAAAAAAAAAAAAAAAAAAAAAAAAAAAATCACTCAAACTTCGACCTAAATTTCTATTTTACTCACCCCACAAATGAATGTTGAGTAGTTTTTTCGATCCCTCAGGCAAGTGCATATGTACCTAGAACATGGAAGCAGCCGGAACATCCTTTTGAACTACCCCGAGCTAATTACGACGAGTTTTCTCGTGACGTCTGTATGTACTTTTGTATGTATGTGAGTATGTATGTACGTATGTATGTATGTATCTCGCATAACTCAAAAACGGTATGCCGTAGAACATTCTCGTTTGGCATGAAGGCTCTGAGGCGGGGGGGGGGGGAGGGGTCTAGCTGTGCATCACCCCTTTTGGTCGCATTCGAACAATCCCAAGGGGCCTTTTACCCCTTTTTGAGTGTTAATCTGTTAATTTTAACGCAGACTAGGAAGTGATGTCATGATTTGGTGACCACTGGCGATGTGTCGCCAAGCTTTTGGTCGCCTTTTGTCGCCAAGTTGGCGATAAATTTGGCGAACAATTTATTTTTTTGAATTTGGGTTAAATCTGCCGCTACTGGCGATATTTTGCGAATAATCCATTGAATGATGAAAAAATCGGTGATATTTAGATGATAAATCACTTAAAATTTTTTTTTCCATCCATTCAAGCGGAGATTCACGAAAAATAGGGTTGTAAATGCGTGAGTTGTTATTTTACTTACTCTAAGGAACTGTTTGAACACTTAACGCATCTATTATGAAATTTAAACCTGAAAGAAAGTAACGTAGTGTCCACACCAGATTTTTTAATATTTTAACCCGAGTTTAACCCTGTGGCGGCGTACGCTTAGAGAGCATATAACTCAACTTTGCCAGCCGGGTTATGAGGCCTTTTAGTCCAGCGGCCAAAGCACTGGGTTTCTACCACAGGTGTCCCCGGTTCTATTCCCGGTGGGGACACGCCGTTCATTACGTACACCGCAGTTGGTGACCCGGACAACAGATGGCGCCATGAACATACGCAACACAGGATCTGCTTCTCCTCCATCGCTCACTCACTTTGCCTGCATCGCTCCACGTCCGCCCAACCGCTGGCGCAGACTCACATGCGCCCGACCGTGGACACGCTCCTTGCTCTGCAGCAACTCTCTCAGCTGCAGCAACAGGCAAAACTTCAGCCAGAACGCCTGGCTCCTTGGCGCTCCATCTAACTCAAACGAATCGCTCTCTCGCGCTCCCCGCTCCATCACTTGGAGGGGAGTATTGTGGCGGCGTACGCTTAAAGAGCATATAACCCAACTTTGCCCGCCGGGTTATGAGGCCTTTTAGTCCAGCGGCCAAAGCACTGGATTTCTACCACAGGCATCCCCGGTTCTATTCCCGGTGGGGACACGCCGTTCATTACGTACGCCGCAACCTTTTAGCAAAATAATCAAAAACGCTTTCCGACTTGGTGCATTTTGACAGAGTTAATTTCAATTCAAACATAGTTTGCATGAAGCGGGAAATTGCTGTACTGAAAGACACAAATAATTAAGTCAATTTCCTGTAAAAATAAGCTCCATGAGGTGAAAATACTTATTAGTTTCCCTTTTTTAAAACGCTATTTTCATAAGGTTAATTTTATATTTCTGCTACTTTTGATGAAATTTGTTTTGTTGGATGTACAGTGAGAGACTAACGCTTTTTGGGTTTGGTCGGCTACCTTTTCATTCATAAGCTCACTCATTTTGCATTGAGAAAAGGGTTCTGTATAATCTCGAAACAAGTGCCTTCAGTTTCCTGAAAAAACGTTACACTTTTTCGTTGCATTATTCTTTTTTTCTTATAAGCACAAAGGTGTTTATTTCTTAACATTCAAAGTTATGAAAAAATAAGTAAAATGTTTGAACACTTGTTCAAATTTCAGTTAAAATTATTTTTTACATTTAGTTTGTCTGTCAATCAGTCTGAAATACATTTCAAAAGGTCTAAGACAAAATTTGTAAAACTTATTAATTCAGATGTATCTTTTCATTCATTAAAAATGTCATATATATATATCAGTAGCGAGGCGTGACTTCAAGCGTCAGTCATCGCTAACTTTCAGGTCCCAAAAGAAATATACCAGCCCATATGTTTCGCTCAGGGGTGTTTGTGATAAGAAATTTCTGAAAATTTTGGGCTGTCGTTTCCGAAATTTAATTTTTCAGTTTTCGAAAATTTTATTTCCGTTGAAGCAGGAAATTCTCCTCACACAATAAATGAAGTATACTTTAAAATGATAAAAATCATTCATGTTGTTTTTATGAGTTTTAAAACTAAAAATTTCAACTTACCTTGTAAAAATCTTGGTTCACAGATGCTTCTTTTTCAATTTGAAAAGTTCAAGCTTGCTGAAATGCAAAGCTCGAACGGCAACGCGCACTACTTTTTATGAAAAACATTTTAATTGAAACTAAAAAGAGAGAGTAAAAAAACAAAACCACGCACACATATATTCGTTTTTGAAAGTTCGATGAAGTTCCAAAACACAAAAGGTAACAGTTCTTTCCCCCATGCAAAACTACTGTTGCAAACAATATTGTCTTCGACACGTCAGGTCATATTGGCGCCATCGTAAGATAACAATATTTTTCTAACCGCAACCCTTTTTTTTTTTTTAAATGTGACGCACCGAATTGAAAAATATATATAAAAGAATAAACGAAACAGGAGAAAAAAAATCTCTACCCCTCCCCATCCAACCCCCACGATCCGCCAAAACTGAGAGTTGCAGTAAAAACAAAATGCTTTGCACATAAAATTTCCGCGGGTAATCGCCGATGACTCGTACGACATTTAACACTAGAACCGCGGAAGGGGTCAATTTGACCCATAGCGAAGTTCAATTTACTACTACGCGAAAAGTATGAATCGAAGAAACAATTCCTTGTATGACTTTTAATTATTTGAGGTAAAGAAAGTTTTTCCAGATTTGAAAATTTGTGGCATTATTATTTTTTCAGTTATTAGCACCTATACCTAGAACCGCGGTGTGGGTCAAAATGACCCTCAAGAAATATTGAAGCACAAAATGACTAAAAACGTATATTTTCTTGTAAGCAATTGTAGTATACTTCTTCCTCACCTAAGAATTTCTAAAATGGAGTACATAAGCGGTAATTTAGTAGAAGTGGGGTTTGGGGGGGGGGGAATTTCACCCCCTTCCAACTTTGAAGAATTGATGTTTTTACATATAGCTCGGTGTTGTTTTTGTTGCTTTCATGTAAAATTTGTATTCAGCACGCACCCTCCTCCCCCCTTGCAAAATTAGAAATGGTGGTGGTGGGGGGGGGGGGTTCCATAGCCAATTCCCTGAGGCTGAAACATAAGCATTTTGATCGGTTGGTTTTGAGCACTATGATTAGTTTGAAACTCAGGCTACGTTTGGATGCAATAAAAAATTACAAGAGAAATATTTTATTATGTATATAAGAAATACTTCCGTAATCAGACTGTCCAGGAAGCTATAAAATATTCAAACAAATATCTAAGAAGTATTTAGAAGATCATGGTAATGATGAAACTGTTTTAATTTTGATAAGTTAAAAGTAAAGGTAACTGGTAATGCCCTTGCAAACGCTGTTCTTTCTCATCGCAAAAAGTATAAAAACTTATTGAACTTTTAAAAAAATAATGTTTTCAGAAAAAAATACACGTACGGGAAGAAATTTTAAAAACAAACCAACAATAATATTTGAAGCGGAAAAATAGTAAGTTGACAAAGAGGAGAGAGTTTTGCACTTCTTTCAAATTGAAACAAAGAATTTTGAACGATTTTTGAAGGCAGAAGGGGGCCAGCACCCAATACTAAGCGCAGTATTATCCACAACAGTCCTTCAAATGTTTTTATTCCTGTTATAAAGAAATTGGTGTTGAACTACATAAGGAAATGTGCGGAGGATGAAACATATTGGCAGCTGAATATCATTGAAGTAAAGCGAAAATGCGTAACGTACGAGCACACGCACCGTTAAATCACTGGTTTAGAGTACTAATTAGTAACATTGGAAGAAAGAAATATTGTCATATCAATTTTGACATACCTAAAATATTTCTTGCAAAAAACCTCCAACTTCATAGTTTCGGGCTTAAGGAGCAGATCATATTTTTTCCAGAATCCATTGCTAAGAAACTAAGTTCATGAAATGATGAGATTTTTACGCTTTGACATAAAATAGGAACAGCTTTTATGTAATATAGTGCACCTTGATGGCAATCTTTTACTTGGTTTTACGTAAAACTATAACTGAAAAATTTGCTAGTAAGCACCACTTCAAGACTTGATTGGAAAACCATGAGAAAAGTTTGTTAATTCTCATTAAAAATAAATAAATTAATAAATACAGGTTGCTAACTCTAGTGTGTGACCCAACAAATCGAAACGACAGACAACCACAAATTAAATGCAAACAAGATAGATTTCAAAGTAAAATGTTAAAAATAAAACTGTAAATATCTGCTCAAAGTACAAAGTTCTTATTTGTGCAAAGTATACAAAGCATAATTTTACATTTTATTCACAACTGGTTATGTAAAATGTCGATTATTTTTTAAACTATAACTAACTGAGAAAACTTAATTATTACTGTTTTTAAATATAGCTTAACATATTGAACTACTTACTCTATTTTCCCATTAAAAAAAGCAAATGTATGTATATTTTGTTGGATATACGTTTTTATGCTCTAAGTAATAAAAATTAAAAAAAAAAAAACGATATTGTAATATTAAAAACCGTTGATAACTTGTTTTATGCAAATATTTTAACTAGAATTCTGAGAAATATTAATTATTACTCTTTTAAAAAATATTTCAGTTAGCTGAACTAAGCGTTTGCGCTTATTTCATTGAATTACTAGCTGGGGTCAAAATGACCCCTTCCGCGGTTTTAGGTATATCGAAATTCCCGCGGTTCTAGTGTTAAGGGAAGCTGTGAAAGAATCTGATTGGCTGAAATGGCTGACAAGCGAAAAAACTTGCGCGCGCACACACAAAACCGATGCGATATCTTTAGCGATGAGTGAAGGTCACGCCTAATCGTTTACTCAACAGATGGCACCACTAAAATAAAATTATTTGGAATATTAAATGATCCGAAAAAATAATCTGAAAATAAAATTTTAAAAACTTTAATTCTTCCAGTGCAAAACGAGGTTTGCCTTCAGGTCATCGGCGAATCGTTCGATGACTTGAGGCCTCGCTACTGATATATATATATATAAAGATAACGGTGAACTAACTTTTGAGCTAAATCCCATTTAAACTAAAGGATATAATAATTTTACTTCAGAGGGTTGGAGTGAATTTAAATTTTTTCAGTTGACTTCCTCAAAATTCGGTGTTACTGAAAATGTCAGAATGTAACTATTATTGTTAAAAATTTAGTGATGGCTATTCAGCTCCTCTTTGTATTTGGTGTCGTAAACTTTGGCAACAATCGGGAAATTTACCAAACCTCCCAGCCGGTGAAACACTACTTTCTCCAAATCAAAGAAAAGGAAAACGCTCTGTGAAGGAATAGTAGTTGTTTGCAGTCTAAAGAGTATTTTATTGCATGTTTAAAACATGTATTTAATGCCGCCATCATTAAGTTTTTAACAATAATAGTTTCATTCTGACATTTTCGGTAACACCGCTATTCAGTTACCCTTAGTATTTAGAGTCGTAAAGTTTGGCAACAATCGGGAAAGTTTCCGAACTTCCCGGCCAGTGAAATCTTTCTTATTTGAGATGCACTGTTAGATTGTAATTACTTCAAAGAGATGGTGCAAAAGACATTATATTTCTTACCTCTCAATGTTCACATTAAAATCATGGAAGAATGGTTGTGGCTGAGCTACCTGACACAATCGGTTCCCTATGTTAATAAATTTAAATTTGGAGACCAATTTTACATTGAAATTACGGTTACATCGGTGAATTATATTAAATTTCAAGGGCAACATTGCTGTGTTCGTTGAGAGTTTTCTAAAAGCTTGGCACTGCGGTTGTGTCAAAAGTTCCATTGAAACGTAAAAATATCGCTAAAAATAAATGAGTTCGTCACACGCAAACACACACACGAAAAGAAAAATGTCTTTAAAACTAAAATAATCCTGCCATTGAACACTACAAACTGGGAATATCCATTAAAAGTGTCATATATATATGTAAAGATGGCGGGCTCTGTTTTTTTGTTTGTATGTATGTTTGTAACCGATGGCTAGAAGCCCCCACAGCACCTACAGACCTGAAACTTGGCACAAAAATTCGAACGTATCCCAGTAAAATGCACCTCAAAGGACGAATTATAAATTTCAAATTAGTTATTTTTAAATTGATTAATAACTCATTTTTGGTGCATCCGGCATAATTAAAGGGGGGAAAACTTTCCCCCACCCCATAACCTTGTACATTGCTGGAAAGGGTTTTTTTTTCTGAAAGAGAAAAGTTTTGGAATATTTCTCTCCATTAATCAGAACAGGAGATAGTAATTACTCAAATTTAGTCAATTTTCAAGGCTTATTTCTATACTCAAAACTGAAACACTAGGTCCATTTTCCAGACACACAAACTGCTCTCTCTTCAGTGGTTTAAATTTGCGTAGAGAGTTAAGCCTTAAAATTGACTAAATCTCATGTTACTTACTTAGCTTAATGTTTTCTTTATTTATTTGGCGCATTGTGATTTAAACTTCAACATGACTTTTAGTGGAATTTAAAAGGTCGTGGAGCACATTTGAATTAAAGTATGTAATAATTTTACTTCAGAGGGCTGGAGTGAATTTCAATTTATTCAGTTGACTTCCTTTATATTTTTTGCACGGGCATCGCTGTGCGGGTATTGCTAGTTCATAAATAAAATAAAAACTTTATTAGGTTTATTTAGTTATTAATTATTATTTCACTTTTTATTGGGGAGAGTAATATTTTCTCTATTCCGCCATTCTTTCTAAAAGAAGAAATAACGGCAGTACTTTATCGAGTATTTGTAGAGAAAAGGGCCGTAAAGTTAAAAAAGGAAATATCGCGTTGATCAAATGGAGTTTTTTCGAGTATAAATTGCAAGTAGTTTCTTTTGTGCGATAACATCTAAACTACCTTTACCCAAAACTGCGGGCTCTTCGTGTAATAAAACCAGAACAGTTTCTTTTCAACATAAGAGAAGTAGGACTAACTTTCCTCCCATTGTTTCTAGCACAACTGTTTCAGAAAATATGATTTATAATTTGTATACTTTGCGTTAATGATCTATTTCTCCACTTCCTGTTGTTGATTTCGTGACACAAGTATAAATATGTTATTACTATGAGTTGGTTTTTATTTTTGCGCAATTTTGAAGTTATATATAAATTTTAACTTGCCAGTTTTTAAATTGTACTTGATAATGTGTTTTGTAATGTTACGTTGTTTCTTTGCTTGTTTATTTTTAATGGGGATTGAGAGCTACTTTCCTTGCTTGAAAGCTGCGCTTACCTCTCGCGAACATTTCCACTTTAAAGGGGGTAGATTGGTTGTGGGTGACAATATTCCTAAGTTTTCAATTTGAAACTTTGAAATTAGCATCGTTCCACGTTGTTTGATACGGTTCAAAATGATTTTTATTATTCTTCCCCTTATTGTTATCTTACTTAACACCCCTATTTTGGTACTATTAGAGAAGACCTGACGCATGCGTAAATGCGCGGAAATTTTTACCTAAGAAGATCTGACAGTACATTTCATTTACGGAACAGATAGTCTTGATGGAAATAAAGACATGCGCCATTTGACTTTGTCAATCACGTTTTTGGCTTGGGCAAGAACAAATTGGTGCCAATCACACGGCGAATGGGGATCCTATTCATTAACTTCTTTTTTATTCTACAGGAATTCTTCAAAAGTAACAGAGCGGACAACCTTCTGGCACCCTGTTTGTTTACTTTTAGACCCCTGACGCAACGAGGAAGGGAGTTATAAGCTTAACGTGTCTGTGTAGCTGTGTATCTGTTGATCTGTGTATCTGTCTGTGGCCGCGCCGTGGTGGCCCGATCGGTAAGGCATCGGACTCGTGTCCGAAAGGACCCGGGTTCGATCCCAGCGGATCAAAGATCCACCGTCTTGATTAATGGTGACTGGGAGGCGTTAAAAATGTCGTGGTCACAAAGTCCTCCAAGTGAAACGATACCTCTGGGGGTGCTAGGGCCTATGGTTTGCTCGACCCTAGGTTCTGGTTCAAAATTAAGAACAGAGCGCTCTTCAGGGCCCTATCCCGGTTAAACCACTAAGCTGGTAGGTACGGGGGACCCTGGAAGGTGAAATGAAATGAAATATCTGTCTGTGGCACCGCATAACCTAAACGGATAGACTGATTTTGAATTTTTTTTTGTTTGAAATTGAAGTGATCGAGAGTGTTCTTAGCCAGATCACGTTTTTGGATGACAATAAATAACAAAGATATTGATTAAAATCCTTTAAAACGTTTTTCTCGATTTTTGAAGTGAAAATATACTGAAAAATTTAAAACAATAGTACCAAAAGAAAGAAAAAAAAATCGGCGTCTGATAAGATGTTTTTGAAACATCTATGTACAATAGAACTGGAATTATAACGTTTTTTAGCAAATGCGGCTAAGGCTAAAATCTACATTATTGGAAACCGATGTCATTATTGGCCGAAAAGAAAACTCAGTGATTTAAAATGTTTACATGTTGTTAGTTTCTGTTTGTTAACAATTAAAATACTTGTAGTTAATTTTAGTATAAGAATTTTCAAACTTTCCTTCTTTATTATGCTTTTGTGACTAGCAAACTTTCACTAATAAGGATTCTTTACTTTCCGTGTTCACCTTATCCTCTCGAAAACAATTAAATAAATTTAGATTTAGAATGCTTTATGACTAGACAAGCTCGTTTTAATATGAGATCGGCAATCAGGGTCAGGGGTTGTTAAAATTTTTAATTTAATCTTAGTACTTGTAGTCTATTGCTTTCGTGAACGGACCTTAGCTTCTTGTTATTTGCATTCCTAGTTACATTTTCCAGGAACTAGCACCTAGTTTCATAAACCACAGTATTCGAAAAGTTATTATAAGTTTAATATGCCTTTTAACCCATTTATGCCCAAGTTTTGTTTAACATTTTTTTTTCAATTTTTAACTGCTTAAAACTCTTACTTGGAATAGTTTACATACATTTTAGGCTTAAAATAGCTCGCCGTTGCCATATTTATTAAGTTTTTTAACCTCCTGTTTATGGGATATTTTGCAGATATGTGAGCAAAATATGACCTTACTTGATTTTACTTTTGCAAAATAACATTACAGACATCTGTGATCAATTTTAAGCGAGTCATTTTAAAATAGTTTAATTTTATGAAAAATAAGCTTGCAAAAAACACTTTCTGTGGCTACCCATGCTGGATCGTTGCTTGACTGATTTGTATGAAAATAGCTGTCAATAAATAAACTCTGATGTCCAAATAGTGGCTCTAACTGCTTTTCTCAAGAAGGACTATTTAACTTGTGAAAAACAGCTTTAGTAAAACGATATACCCATTACAGGTTTTTGTATGCAGTAACTAACAAGAAACCCGTTTTTAGTCTACTGGGCATAAATGAGTTAAATGCCGTTTTAGAAATATGTACAATGCGAACTTGTACGACAATGACGTTTTAAATGGCTAAAATAAACACTGTAAAAATTTGATGAATTTCTAAAACTGACATTGTTGGGAAAAAATGCAGGGAGTTTATAAAGATATCACTGATTAAAAGAAACATTCCAAAAATTTATTTTTTATTTTAAAGTTAAACATATATTTTTTTATTGTGATCCTTATCTCAACAAGTTTTTTTTTCACAGCGTTAGCAAACTTGTATATTTTCATCTTTTGTATCTTCCAAGATGATTTATACAATTTCATACTTGCACCAAGCATTTGCGCAGTCAGAGCTTACTGTCTGGAGCGTTAGGGTTAGTGATAATAGTCCTTA
>JAXGGA010010337.1:0-47401 GCA_038373865.1 Uloborus plumipes | reverse complement strand
AGGAAAATTCTTTAAGCGAGAGTAAAAACGTCTAGCAAAAAACCTGGGAATGATAAACTATTCACTAGAAATTCGTTTTTTTTTTTTTTTTTTTTTTTTTTTTTTTTTTTTTTTGACTGACACCTAAAGTAGAAATAAAAACTTAGATTGATTGCGATTAAAAGGATATTGAAAAAACATAGAATAATGGATAACGTGCCAAGTATTGAAAAAAAATTTCAAACGAAACAAAGGTTCCACTTCAATATCCAGTTTTTAAAATGAAAAATATTTCAATTTTTCAACAGCATACCACGCACTTTATAAAAATCAAAAGTTTTGAACATTTTTGCTTTACTGAATGAAATAACTATTGTTGTATTAAAAAAATTAAACTTTTAAATAATACCTATATTTTATTTTTAAAAAGAAAGTTCACGAAGCTTTATCATGAATCGCACAAAATATGAAACAAAAACATCAACTGTATTTTCAAACTTTAAAATTAATACTTTTCTTAGTAAATAAATAAAACTCTTTCGGATATTCCCGCAGAAAATGTTCTAAACATAATGCTTAAAGAAATTTGTTATTATGCATTATGAAGGCATTAAATTAGAACACAGCTACCATTTTTCAAAAAGTAGGCTAATTTTATTTTCTTATTTAAAAACGAACACTTTGTTGCCCTAAGTAAAAAAAGGCATAAAGTTTGTTTTGTATGACTTTTTTTTCTCTATAACCATTTGTGTTAAAAATTAAAGTAAGTGTTAGGAACATTTTAAGTACTTATTCAAACAATTGAAAGTTTGCAGTAGTGTGGAGCGAAAAAAATCAAGTTTAGATTTCTACTTTGCGCGGAAGAGTTGCATTTCGGTGTAAATAAGCTTTACAAAAAATATAAGAAATATTGAATCACATCTTGAGGTGCCAAAAGTATGATAATATTCATACGATACGTTTTATAAAATGGCAATTTTTGCGACTTTTTCTGGTGTTTTTTTTTTTATCGTCAAATATATCTTTAATTTCAAATTATGTCAAAAGTAGATTATGTGGCAAAAAAGATTCACATTTGTTTTTAAAACCTTATTTGGGTTATATCTTAAGGTGTTGAAAAGGTAAGGAAGTATTGTAAAAGCACATTTTTCGCAACTTTTTTTTTAAATTTTTACTCGTCCCGATTATTTAACTGTCAGTTTCGAACAGATATTTTTACATGAGCGTAAAGATTGAAAAAAAGGAGATTGAAAAAAAAGTTCAAGTATTTTATTGGCATCTTGGAAAATAAGCGGTGTCTACAGCAAAGTTGGGGAGTAGGGGATTCAGTGAAGCTCAGTTCAGGGGTCAATCATTTGCCACGTTCTTTGAGTTGGCTTCCATCATATTACGGAGCAATATATGCTATCTGCTTATTTGGAAGTTACTTTTTTGTTGCAAATTAAAGTGACTCAGTGAAAGGAAGTGGAGAGAAGGTAAATATTGAAATGACCTATTTTAGGAAGATTTATTGAATTTTCCGGGGCTGGGGGAATATGATTAGTTTTAGTCGTATACTATAGCCTAAAAAGGGAAAATTTCTGCATTTACCCCCCCCCCCCCTATCCTTCAGATACGTCACTAGTTTAAGGAGCCCAGGCCCGTCATTTAGGAGGGTCAGGGGGTTAATTACTCCCCCCTGACTTGGAGAAATCAATATATGTACGTATAAGTGGACGTGGATTTTACTGTTTTTCGATGAAATTGCATTTTGTTTGCACTTTTTGACCTTCCCTGGAAAAACTTGAAATGAAGGGGCTGGAGCAGTCATATGTGGTGGCTCTACGGAGCAATGGTTCTATATGGGTATAATGGTTCCCTTCAGCTCTTCCCTGAGTATATGATGAGCAATGTATTGCCTACTCCACTGCGCAAGTAGGAACCCTCGAGTGCAAAAACGCATTCTTTCGCAAGACGGAAGTAAACTAACGGCAAGTCTCTGTGTCTTAACTTGATAAAACTCAATTATATGTATTCACAAGTTTGAGCAAACGTATGTAGCTCATAAATTCATTACAACTTGTTTCAACGAAAGAATAATTGAGTTTACATACTTCACTTCAGCCTTGCTCTATATAGTTGACGAGCAATTTATTACCAACTTGTCTGTGAAAGTTGTATGTCCAATGAGCATAAGTATCTTTTAGCGAATCATTGACTCAAATGTTATTTCTGCACCTAACCTCAGTTAGTTATATAAGTCAATATGGTGAGTCAACGTGCAGCGACTTAGTATCACATTAAATGGGCCGTGAGATACAGTTGAGCACATTGAACTATCATGCAAGAAGACATCAGTTTCAAGCTTTCTTTCTTTTTTTTTTTTTTTTTTGTTGTTGTTTGCAAGAAAATTATTTTCGTCTCCAGTTTCATATTAAAGATCAGAAATGAGTTTCCGTGAAACCAAGGTGTGGTTTAAATGAAAAATTATCAAATAAGCTTTGTACTAAAATATGATTGAAGTTAAAAATCAGATAAATAAAGCACAAATTATATAGAAAGTACTGAAAAGTAGTGCTTTACTTTCCTGTACTTTCTACATAAATACAGAAAACAGCAGAAGTACTGCTGTTAAGAGAAAGTAGAAGAAAGCTGTAAGAGAGCTGAGTTCTCTCACAGCTTTCACGTTGCGTGCTGAGGGTTTCGCAATGATGAAGAGGCTCCATTGTAGCCTTGAAATCGCTATTTGCTGTACTTTCTACATAATTTGTGCTCTATTTACGTTGGTTTTAAACTTCAATCATAAGGTGTGGTTTGGTTAAAATCTTAGAATAATATTCCCTAGCTATAATGATTTGCACTGCTGAAAACTGAGGACTAAAATACTTGAATACTTTATAGCTTAACGGTAAAATCGAAACGGATTGAATGGAAAATCCTTTTTAGGCCAGACTATAAAAAATCATTTCATATGTTACAAGATGAACGATCGCTCATGTTTCTTGAACCATAAAAGGGGAGGAATATCGTATGTACAAGGTAAATTTCATTTTCGAAAGTGCGCTCAAGACCCTTTTTGTCTCAAAAAGATATTTTCAAAATTTATACCAAACTGCTTCAGATAGTTTCCGAAAACGTGCAACGCATGACGTACGTAACCTATTTGTATCATTTGCATTCCTTTTTGGGGCAAAGAACAAGATTAGAACACAGGACAGATTTGGCTTAAAAGGAACGATATTTTTTATACAAGTTATAGTGAAAGCAATATATTCTGATAGCAAATCATTTTTATTGCCTAAAACTGTGACATATTCTCTTTTTTTCTTTTGGCTTTGTGCATGGTATCGAAGCTGTCCCATTCTGGTTTATTCTTTATAAGCCATTTAAAAAACTATGTCTAGAACTATTATCCCACTATATCCCCATTCTTCAAACATCTTAAAAAATATGATTTATAAAACCTCCAGTGATCTATAACACAAAAGACAGCTATGAATTATTTTAACACAATGAGCTGTTAGCAAGTTAGCTATATCTGAAACTATAATCCCACTATATCCTCATTCTTCAAATATCTGATAAAAATAGAATTTCTAAATCAATAACCTACCTGTGAATTATCTCCATACAATTCATCTCTTGCTCTAACTGACTTCAACAAATGACTTCTTTGTCACATAAGAAAAGTTTTAACAAATGGTTTCACCAGTGTTCATGCATGGGTGGAAAACTGTTTTTGGAATACTGAAAAACACGATACATACATGTAGACACAAGTATATGTGTGGGTGGGTGTCTGCATGTATACAGAAAATACTTTGTTTTAAAAATGAACCATACACTTGTATCTATGAATGGGGCGTTTTTTTTCAACAATCTTTTTTCAATTTTTATAAGCTTAAAACTCTTACTTGGAATGGTTTACATATATTTTAGGCTAAAATAGTTCTTTGTGAACATATTTATTAAGTTATTTAACATCCTGTTTATAGGATATTTTGCAGATATGTGAGCAAAATACAACCTTACTTAACTTTACTTTTGCAAAGTTACATTACAGAAGCAAGCGCGTCATTTCGGGGGTCAGGGGAACCCCCTGACTTTGAGAAATCAATGTATTTACACATAAGTGGGCGTGGTTTTTAATTTTTTCCAACAAAATTGCATTGTGTTCGAACCCTTTGCCCCCTCCCCCTTTTAAAAACTTGGAATGACGTCCCTGTACAGAAGGCATCTGTGATTAATTTCAAGCAAATCATTTTAAAATAGTTTAATTTTATGAGAAATAAGTTCGAAAAAAAACTTACTTTCTGTGGCTACCCATGCTGGATCATTGCTTGACTGATTTGTGTGAAAAAATCTGTCAGTAAATAAACTCTGATGTCAAAATAGTGGCTCTAACTGGTTTTCTCAAGAAGAAGAACTATTTAACTTGTGAAAAACAGCTTTAGTAAAGTGATATACCCATTACAGGTTTTTGTATGCAGTAACTAACAAGCGGGTCGTTTTTAGGCTACTGGGCATAAATGGGTTAAACGCAAAACGTTTATCTTTATAAGAATCTTTTTCCGCATTCGAATTGCCACAAACAGTAATTATCAGAATATTTTTCTATTGAACGTGGCACATTTTGGCCATCCACAAATGTCACGCTTGAAGGAAGTGGTGTGCTATCTTATGGAAGGGGGGGGGCAACAAGTGTGAATACATCTTTTAAACACATACTTTTTAAATAAAAACTGAAATACATTTTATACAAAATAGTATGGCGTGTGACAAGGGAGTGTTGAAGTGTGACACTTTGACACTGTAGGGATATGGGTAATATTTGTTCAAAAAATTTAGCGTGTGTGGGCATGGGCAGCCACACTGTGGAATGGATGTGGAAGAATGGATGTTGTTATTAGTGTAATATAGGCTAATGTAATAATAATACACTAAAAAATTGCTAATTTTCCGTAATGAAGTGTAAAATTGGTAATATTACAGTTCTTTTTACAGTTTTAAACTGGAACCTCTACTGCTAGTATTACACTGCAGTGTAAAAACTGAATGCAGTTTTTACAGTATAATACAACTAATTTTACAGTAACAAACTGCAAAAATTACTAATTTTACAGTAATAAACTGTAAAATTTACTTTTACACTTACTACACTATAAAATTGATAATTTTTCAGTAATAAACTGTAAAATTGCAAGTTTTATAGTTTATTACCGTGCATTTTACAGTTTAAAACTGGAACCTCTGCTGCCAGTATTATACTGTTGTTTTTGCAGTATAATACAGCTAAATTTTACGTCAATAAACTGTAAAACTTTTAACTTTATAGTAAGAAACTGTAAAATTGCTAGTTTTACAGTTTATTACAGTGCATTTTGCAGTTTTAAATTGAGACCTCGGCTGCCAGTGTTAAACTGTAAAAACAACAGTTCATTTTTTGCAGTGCACTTATGAAAAATATTTTTATTCTTCAGAAAATCCCAAAACTTTAACCTGCTTCGCAATTGTCCCGCCCCAACAAAGGCAGTCAGAAAATGCTCTTTCAGTAGCCAAATCTTCACATTTTTTAATCTTTGTAACGCATGGGATTCTTCATGAAGAGTTTTCCAATAGTTAGTCTAAGGCCCAAGCTTCATTACATAAAGGCAGGGAAATATTCCTTTTTATGTCGTCCCCCCCCCCCCCCATTTATTCTTCATACATCGATTGGTCTCCTGCCTCCCACATTCCTCCCACCGTTGGCCCGAAAAATTCTCTCCCAATTACTTTATAGAATCCCTTCGTTCATCCAGGTTTTAATGACGAACGAGATGAAGTGTGACACTTTGACACTGTAGGTATATGGGTCATATTTGTTAAAAATATATAACGTTTATGCGTCGCCACTTACGAAAGATATTTTTACTCTTCACAAAATCCCAAAACTTTAACCTGCTTCACAATGGACCCGCTCCAACAAAGGCAGTCAGAAAATGGGCTCTCAGTAGCCAAATTTTCGTATTTTTTAATCTTTACAACGCAAGGTATTCTTCATGAAGAGTGTTCTGAAAGTTAGTCAAAGGCCCGAGCTTCATTGGATAAAGGCAGGGAAATATTCCTTTTTATGTTACCCCCATTCATTCTTCATACATCGATTGGGTCTCCTGCCTCCAACATTCTTCCCACTGGATGCCGAAAAATTCTCTCCCAATTACTTTATAGAATCCCTTCTTTCATCCAGGTTTTAATGACGAACGAGATGCAGTTGTCATGGCAACGGCGCTCACTCCACGCCAAGTTAAAATTTTACCTAAGCCAGCTCGAGTTAGCCCGAATTTAATCACGTTACTCGCATTTATGTTAAGTAGGTACTACCATGTTTAGCTTTAGTGACATGCAAATGCTACATGTTGCCTAATTCTTTTACGGCAAATAATAAATCTCCCGGCTTTCTAAATGCGTCATAAAATCTTCAAAAATTGTTTTATGTTATCCATGTCCAGGAATAGTAATGGAAATTTGAGGAATACGCGAAGATAATTGTCTGAGATTTTAGGTGCCGTCGAGTAATTACATCGGCTGTACGATTAAATAGCGTCTGGAAGAATCAAGCTAATTTGCAAATAATACCATTCTTGTCTAGTGTGAATGGTTTATAATCAAATTTTATTACTCTCATTATGTAATATTGCTAATAGTGTGTTAGATTGGTTAAATTTTCGCTTATTTAAAATTAGTGTACTTGTAAAGGGACGTGTTATGACAAATGAGAGTAATGATAAAGTTACTTGAAAAGGAGGAGGGTTTTAAAGGAACTAGCATTCTTGCATTTAATTTACAACTTCGGTATAGATCGGGTTTATTGCTTTAAATTCTAGTTTAAAATTTAAAAAATGAAGTCGTGGATAAACGTAGTTAGTCGGCAATGATGCCGTTGTGCCGACGTTAATATTTTTCAAAAAAAAAAAACAAAATGTAATTAGCGTCTATGACGTTCTGTGGGACTTTGTGACTGTGTAGGATTTAAGAAAAACAATATAAAAGTATTATGCAGCTTTTTGTGAGTACGGAAGAGAAACAAAAAAACTTAGTTAAAGTGGTGTAGTTCCTCTTGCACAATTTTAACGGCGCTGAAGTGTGGCATTAAACAATAAACATGCGTCCCAAACATTTTTGTACGTCAGAAGATATTCTAGAACAGCCTTTCTCACAACCTTTTTCGACTCGCGGTACGGTGCTGTTGTTCTTTTTTTTTTTTCTTCTTTTTTTTTTTTTTAGTATTTTCATTTTCTTTCATTTTTTGCTTTTATTATTTTTTTTGTTTATTTGTTATTTTATTTATTTGTTTATTCAGTTATTAATTTGTTTATTCATTCATTTATTTATTTATTTATTTTCCAAAAAAAAAAAACAACTTTGACTCGAGAACAGTTAAGTATTTGTAGAAAAGATTGCGAACGGCGAAGAATTTCTTTTCCTTTTTAACAAAATAATAAAAATAATAAATGGGTTAATAAATAATTGAATAAAAGTGCTTGGTGTTAAAGGAGTTACAAAAAATATTTAAATGCTAATAGTAGTAGTTATTTCAGAAATTTCAACCTTTCTAAGTAGCACATGGTTACTAAGCCCACAAATCAGGTTATTTGTTAGTAACAATGGCTCGCTCTCATATCCGCCTTGTCGACCACACAATATGTTGTTGATGACCAATGGCGTACTCAGGGGGTGGGCTGACAGGGCTTCAACCCCCTCCAAAATTTTAAAAAAGCATTTTCAAAATTTAAGCTGAAATCGTTTATTTATTTTTATTTATATATTTTTCCTTTCTTGCTGAAATCAAGACATGAGAATTTTTTTTTGAAAAAAATTTAAGTATGAGGAAAAATTATGAGAAAGGGGAAAGAAGTAATGTCCTTCTTATTTTTTTTTTATCTCTCCATTTTACTGTATGTGATGTGTATGATTATCTTATAATTCAACTTTGTTCACATTTATTCCAAATATGCTTCAGAAACATCGATTAATGTTTGTTCATTCATCTAATTCTGTTAAATAAATTTCAACAAATGAATGATTGAAACCCAATAATAGTAATATAGTAAAATAAATGGCAAAATTAATGTTATTAAAGCTCAAATTTGCAAAAGTATTGCATGGTGCATGCACTTGTTTAAGGAACACCTTCTTCAACAAAGAAAAATTTTCAAATTTCAATTTTATCATTTTCTATTTTCATCAAAACGCTTTACTTCTCAACAATAATTATAGCGATAAAAAACGTTTTTAATGATGTATTTTTGTCATCTGAAATTAGTGTTGATATCAGAAATTCGAAACATTTTCTTTTCTTAGCTATATTTTATGAGGTGCTCCACTCCTCCTCTCAAAGAGTCTCGATCGGCTCAGCTCCCCCTGAAATGATTTGTCTGCGTATGCCGCTGTTGATGACAATCCCTAACAGCATAATCTCATCGGCCGATGATCGGCCATTCATCGAAACCCGATGAAATTCTCATCGGCCGATGATTGGATTCGATGAGTTCTCATTGGGAATTTCTCCAATGCGTCTCATCGGCCAAACAGAATCCGAGCAGCAAAATTTGATGAGTTTTGCTCGAAATACGATGAGATTTGGAGCAATTTACGAGCAGTGCTGTCCCGTGCCGATGAATTTAGGATAAATTTTGGATGCTCGGGTTATTTATTTTCATTGGGAAAGTTGATCGGAAGGATATCGCTTTCCGATGAAAAGTAGCTCATCGAAAACCGTGCTCGGATATACTCTTAAAATGGCTTTGCACGAATAACAATAACAACCCTGTCAAAATGCACGTGTTTTATACATATACTTGTTATTCATAATTTATTAGGAACTATTCATCTAACTAAAAGAATATCATCAATTTTTGCGAAAAATTCTGACGTCTTTGATTACGAAACGATAAAGGAAAAATAAAAGATTTCTTTGAAAAAAACATAAAGCCCTAATCTAAAACTCATAGCTATGACTAATTTATTAATTACGCCTTAGAAAAGCTGTTTCTTTACCCTTGTTTACTGTTGTTTTCTAGTAGCATATAATGAGATATTTAATAGGATAATAATCTTAAAGAAACGATATGAAAATGCACATTACGTAAATATCTTAAAAAGCAAAATATATTACGGTGAGTACTTCAGCTGAAAATAATGAATACACATCAAGGTAATTGTAAATGATGCAATAGGTAACCCAAGACAAGCAGTAAAATGCACAACATTAAATTTAAATACATTTACTTTTTTCAACTGCAGCAACACTTACTTTGATGAAAGTTCGCCTGATTTTCAAGTTGAAATAATAACACAAAAATGAAACAAAATAAAATGAACACACAATCTTCAAAGGAAAGAACTGATTACTATTCTTATATTATTATTATCATTATGTAGTTTTTTTATGTCGGTGAGTAAAAAAGATTCAAAAAAAAAGTATAATCACATTTGTTTTTCTAATTACGGATTACCCTAAGCAAGTGATGACTAAAATAATAAAGCAAACAGTTAATATCAATGTGAACATTAAATTTAATTGTCAGCTAAATGAAATAAAGCGATCAATTATGCTGAAAAGCTGATAATAAATCACAGATTTTTTTTTTCGCTCGTTGTAAAAATCGAGCAATATTTTTTTAACTAATTATATTACGTAAAAAAATTTCTGTTTCATGAACCAATTACTAACTTATTTTTCATTTATTGAATTTCCTTCATTTTCTTTTACTTATTTATTTTGTTCATTTTGAGTTAATTGTATCTATGTTTTTACAACTTTCTAAGTACAGGATCAGGAATCTGAAAATTTTAAAGTAGAATTTAATTGAAAGACCATTTTCAACTTCCATGTAGTAGATATGAAAGTAATTAGAGTAAACTTCGGGATTAAAACAAATTTGTTTCAAAGTATTTCTTCCTAATGCTTGTTTTTCGTTCTTTAAAAATTATAATTAATCACTCGTGTATTTCCAGATTGTTTGCAAATCTTAAATAAGTAAATTTGCTTTAATATTAATTGTTACAGTTTCAATTAATTTATTTTTGTTGAAACTTATTCCCTAACTTTTCTAGAACTATTAAAAAAGTAAATGTTTTACAAATAAATGAATTATCATAACTTAAGTCTTAAAGAAGTAGGAAAATTAATTTTGCTGGTTTTCAATATATTTTAGATACAATAGTAAGATAAATATTTCTAAAAGAAATTATATTTAATGGACAAACAAAGTAAGCAAAAAGATTATTTGTTACATAACACTCTTGATTCCAATAAAACAATGTCATAGCAATGCTTACCTAGTTTCCATTTAAAACTATTTGTATAGCATCTTTTTTTTTCCAGTTTTCTTCTCACTAAAATTATTCAGCATCTGCAAAACAAATATAGTTTCCTATCTGATGTTTCGCGGTGCTTATTTATTTTGCAACACATTAAGAATACATGACGCATCGCTCTTACTAAGTAAAAGCGTCCATTTAATTGAAATGGCGCGAGAATTGTGTATCGTTCTTTCGAACGCAAAGAAAATGGGCAATTAAGTGGTAAATTATGGTCACGACACGCTTCTCATCCATTACATCCCGCGCTTAAATTAAATTTCTTTTAAACAAAAGTACATCGCAGTTCTTTAATACCTTGTGGAATCTTCTCAAATGCAAATGAACCGGCGGGCTTCTTAAAGAACACAATTAACTATTCGTGCTTTCAAAGGTGCAAAAAAAAATATTGTAATCGTTACATTTTTCGGGAGAGGAAGTGCCAAAGAAAAAGATGAGACTCTCATAAACCAGACTGCGTTCATCAGCCATTTTGTTTCTTGCGTAACTCACCTTATTGAACAGCGGTAGTCGACCCGTTGATCGCGATCTACAGGTCGACCTAAGGCTCATTTTGAATCAATTGTGGCAAGATTTTGAACTTTGCTTTTTGGTCTGAGTAGAATCAACAAAAATTGATTTTTTTTAACAAAATTTGGTTTAATGCCTAAATCGAAAGTTATTTGAAATGTTTCCAAATTTTTGATAAAAAAAATTTTGAGCTTATGGATGCACAGACATCCGACAAAGCCCTCCTTTTGTCGGATGTCTGTACATCCATAAGCTCAAATTTTTTTGCATTAGAAAAGGCGTTCCTTGTAACGCCGAAACACGTGTCTGCAGTATCCCTGCTTATTTGTGCCTCCTTAACGTTGTAATTTTCTCTGAAAATATACTTGTGTTTGAAAATATTTTCATACTGGCTAGCAAAACTTTTTTTGTAAATTTAAAGAAACAATGAGCAGAGTATCAAAAGTCTCTTTTGATAAGAATTTAATTACAATATGCAGTCAGCATAGTCTCAACTTAATTGTGCATGTAGCGCCATTTAAGAGTAGTGTATGCCTAAAGCTCCCCCCCTCCTCCGGAGATCTTGTGCGAGAAATGTTTAAAAAAATACTAGTTAATACTAGTTAAGGATTCCGGGCCTGTTGTGCCGTGGTCTGAATGGCTTTAATCCATACGTTTCGATCGCAACTGCGGCGGTCATCTTCAGTGGGTGTCATTGATTAATTTGGCGACTGATGCGAAATTTCGAACTGCTGCAAGATTTTAAATTGAAAACACAGCACCCTCTACCTTCCGGCTCGAGATTGACAGATGAAAAAATGTTTAAAAAAATGTTTCAACTATGTTGAAAAATATTTTAAGAAAAAAGATATGTAAAAATAAAATTTAGGATGAAAAGAGTTTTTATTCGTTTTTTTTTTACATTGATACTTTTTTTCCAGACAGCCCTCGTATCTTATTTTTTAAATAGCGTATATTCTCTGGATAAAATTTGAGGCAAATTGTCTAAAATAGCAAAAAGTAAAAAAGTTACCTGTAATTTGTGTGTTTCAAAATTAACGAAAACGAAATGAAGAAAAATGAAAACATAAATAATGTTATTTGGTTTTGGTTTGATCAGAAACAAAAGAAATAAGTAATCAGTACTGTCTTTCATTGTAATTAATGACATAGTTTCGAAAATTACTGGAACAAATTTTCCAAATATAGCTCTTTCTTTTCTTTTTTTAGCCTACTTTCCCGTTAAAAATAAAAGAGACGAAAAAAGCATTAAAATTGGCTTAATGCATCTAAAAAATGTCGCCAAGTCCAAAAAATATCGCCAAGTCCAAAAAATATCGCCAAGTAAAAAAAATATCGCCAAGTAAAAAAAATATCGCCAAGTAAAAAAAAGTCAAAAAGAAACAAAAAAATGAAATAAATATCGAAAAATTAAAAATTTGAAAGTAGGGTATTGAGATGGGGAATTTGTGTGTCGGTCTGTCGGTCGGTCTGTCGGTCGGTCGGTCGGTCGGTCTGTCTGTCCCCCCCTAATAACTTTTGAATGAACATTCCGATTTGAACAAAATTTTTTTTGTTGGAAAGATCTCGGCGAGTACAGCTCATTCCCATATTTGATTTTTCGATTTGAACAATTTTTGGTTCAACTTTGAACCGTTCAAACAACCTGCCTCGCGATACTAACTTTTTAATGAACAGTCCGATTTGAACAAACTTTTTTTTGTTCGAAAGATCTTTTCAAGGATACTTCATTCCCGTATTTACATTTCCGATTTGAACAATTTTTCGTTCAACATTGAACAGTTCAAGCAACCTTTCCCCACCTAATAACTTTTAAGTGAACCGTCCGAATTGAATAAACTTTTTTTTGTTCGAAAGATCTTATCAAGAATACTTCATTCCCGTTTTAAATTTCCGATTTGAACAATTTTTCGTTCAACATTGAACCGTTCAAACAAGCTCTCACCCCTAATAACTTTTGAGTGAACCGTCCGATTTAAACAAACTTTTTTTTGTTCGAAAGATCTCGGCAAGGATACTTCATCCCCGTTTTTTAAATTTCCGATTTGAACAATTTTTCGTTCAACATTGAACCGTTTCAAACAAGCTCTCACACCTAATAACTTTTGAATGAACAGTCCGATTTAAACAAACTTTTTTTTGTTCAAAAGATCTCGGCAAGGATGCTTCATTACCGTATTTAAATTTTCAATTTGAACATTTTTTTTCGTTCAACATTGAACCGTTTCAAACAACCTTTCCCCACCTAATAACTTTTAAGTGAACCGTCCGAATTGAATAAATTTTTTTTGTTCGAAAGATCTCGGAGAGGCTCATTCCTATATTTCACTTTTCAATTTGAACCATTTTTCGTTCAATGATGAACCGTTCAGAAAAAATTTTAACATGAGCGCCTACAGAGAAATTTAAATTGAATGTTAATTCTGAACTTCAAGGCGGATTTCCTTCAAACTAACTTTGTAAGAAAATGGTTTTGATAAATAATGTATTGTAAAGTACTTTTCTGAATAATCTTCTGTGAGGACTCTGATTCCGACTCCGACTCCGCAAACATGGCGGAAATGCAGGCTCAGAAAAAATGACTTACTGGGCAGACGATTTTTTGTTTATTTATTTATTTGTTTTGTTTAATTTATTATTATTATTTTTTTTATCAGACGATTTTTTTTTTTGTTAACAAAAATTTTTCATTCACGAGAGCATTTTATTCCTTATTTATATTTAACAACTGGCAACGGATTAAAAATGAAATTCAAGACATTTTATTAACGAACGAGTTTTTTTTTTTCTTTCTTTGATAAAATGTGTTTTGAAGTTCTTTGTACTTTTATTTTATTTATTTATTTTTTTTTCTTTTGAAAACGATTGTGGAATTTTTCTACGGAAGAACTATAACAGTTACATTCTTTAAAAGGTGCGACAACACTTTATTGACTCGTTTATTTACTTTTTACGTGTCTATTTTATCTGATGAGAGGGGTATATTTTGCTTTCAGAAATCAGCTTTAAGTGCTATAAAGATATGTTTGACATAATTTTTAGTTTCAGATAATCAAGAGAATATTGATCAGATGCTACAATGCCGATGTCGATGTACGGGAAAGTAGGCTCGTTTAGTTCTTGACAGAACTTCTTGTTAACAACTTAAAAATGAAAATATACTAATAAAAAGTGATTTGTATCTATTTCGGGTTTTCCTATATCTCTTAAATAAGCAAAAATACTTATTAAAGTGTACTCAGTGATAATTTAACTTCTGGGGAAATTAGTCATAGCAGCTCTTACATGTAAACAAACTAACATACTAGGTTTAAAAATATTCCTTAAAGCTAAAGGGTTTGGGGAAGGAGAGGATAACTCAAATTCTTACTTACTACTGTAAGAATGTATAATAATTTTTTTTCAAAAATGAAATGTAAATACGTACTATCCATTGAAAAGTAGGGTAATCCATTGAAAAGTAAGATAATTTTCGAACAGAGTGCTCCTATTTAAATTAGACGAGAGTCCTGACAGGATTCCTGCAAACAATCAACAAGCCCTCCCGTTTAGATCATAAACCCTTGCTGCTTAAACTCACTCAATTTATCTGCATATCATCAGCTTCATGCATAAGTAAATTCTTCAATGCTCGTTCAACAAGCATTAAGTTAATTGCAGAGCGTTGAAACCGAACAGTTCAACCCAATCTCACCACTCAGGAGATTTCATCACTTAGTTGAATATCAATTGTTTTGTGGTATCGGTATCAGATATGAAAATGGAGTAGCATATAAATTATGTCATATATTTATTTTCAGCGCAATTTGAATCGATTACGTAGCAGTAGCTTCGTTAGGCGGAGAGAGGGCAGTCCACCCCAGACGCCGCCCAACACAGATTGAAGAATTTAAAATTATATATTAATACAAACTTTCATCTGAAAATTATCCCCAATCTATCTTAAAGTAAACTTGATCCATAAAATTTCAACAAAACTGAAGCACAATATTGCAGGAAAGGGGGAGGGGGGCTTTTAATCCGTATAGGGCTTGAAAGCTGCATGAACATTCTTACAGTATACAGTAAAATTTTTATTGGAGAGGGGGGGGCACCATGATGCCACAAATTACTGCCCGGATGTCGTTCGTTCTAGGAATGTCATTGTTGGTAATGCAGAAACCTATAATTTGAGACATTTTGACGACAGAATTCAGCCTCAAATGACAAGTGTTTCACTTGGGTAAAGTACACTAATTAAGCCTTCTACCCTACTTCGAAGCATTGTTGTTGCTAATAATCAATAAAATACGTATTGAAAGCACTTTTAAATCAATTTATGACTTGTAGATATGACATTTAGTGCTGATGGAAGAAAACAAAATCGCCATTTGCTGCATGTCCTTTTGTTTAGCTTTGTACGCTTGAGGATTGTTACTTCTTGTTCTTCTGTGAAGAATGGAAAATTGCCCTCCTCTGTCTTGATACTAAACTACCCCATGGTATGTCTTAGACTGCCAGGCTTTTGCAGCAGCAACACATAACTTACACTAGCCCCTGAAGATTTTTTCTTTGAGTTGGCAATCGTAGTAGCCAAAGTTATCTAACTGCACAAAGACATTTGATTTCTTCAAGGGATCTACCATAGAAATCTATAAACTAAGTGTTAAGGTATTTCTACAGTTACTTTTGATTATTTTAGGACAATCGACTGTCGGTTATAGTTGTCTCCTTAGTTGCCTAACTACCCTATATTGCCTAACGTGTTTTTAACTATAAATCATAGTCGAACTAAATTACGATTTTAAAGCATTTTACACATTATTTAAACACAAAATAGAAACCGAAGAACATTTTCAAAATGGTCTTGATAAAATCAGGCATTTGATAGATGCAATCTCTCATAAGTATATGGTAATCGACAGTGAAATTAAGAGACAAGAGACGACAAGAAAATGTGAGACGAAATAAGGTTGCAAGAAAATCTCTGTGACACCTGCCAAATATGTTATATAAACTTGTTCTGAGTTACAGTTAAGGTTTGTTTCAGAGTGGAACGAGTTCCAAAACGAAAAGGATCAAACACAATGAAGATTAATTATGACTTCTATTTAGTAGTAGAGAGCACCCCAAATTCTTTTTCCATTGAAAAAAGGTCTTTGGAACTCAGAACATATATTTGCAATTTTGTACGACACAACTTTGCTTTTTCGCGTTTAGTTTCTGTAAAAAGTAAAAACTTACTACTCAAAGTCATATTTCAGAAAACTCCTTTCTATTTTCTACAAAGAAATTGAATCCTAAGTTCCTTCTCAAGGCATAAAATTGAGCAATACGAGGAAAAGAACAAAATTGTCAAGACTTTTGCTTAAATTAAAAGAAGGGTTGCTAGCAACTAGGAAATACTTATGCGCAATTTTCATTGAAAGTTTGTGCCTATTTATTTTTTATTTGTTTGTACCAAACAATGCAAATGCAGCCTTCTACAACAAATAGATTGAACATTAAGTACTTATATCTTTTTCAGTCCTGATTTTTTCAACCATTTGAATTTCAAGTTTTTAAACCTTTGTTAGATCTGAATAATACCTAAAAAAAATTGGGATTGATGAAAAATAAATGCTACGATAATTTTCTTTGAAACCAGATATAAATAAAAATTTAGAAGGTACACATATGTGTACCTTCAACTGGGACTGGAGAGGATAAAGTTGCATGTGTCCACTGAATGTAGAAATTCACAAAATATAGCGCGAATAACATTGTAACCATACATAATGGTTAAATTCGGTTGCATTTGTTACCAACTCTACATGAAATTCGGAGTTCTATGCAATGCTTTACACAGGCATTCTATGCAGTGCCTGACCTACAATGGTGGCCATTCAAAGCAAGCATCCTGTACAGAATGCTGATGTCTCATTTTATTCATTCAACAGAGTTACGAGTTTCATATAGTTCATTGCAGGTAAAGTTTACATCACATTTGAAAAAGAACGTAAATTTTATTCTAAATGATACAATTCTTCGTTACAAGATAATTCTATGTTTGCTCTATTTTGAGACCGCGACTTTTGGGACTTGCCTAATTGTGTCGATTGTTAAAAAGGCCATAGTTTGATGGATCATCATTTTTTCTTTACAATTTCTATTAAGCTGCGGAATACATCTCTCTATTGCTAAAAAGTTTTAATAAGTTCAAAACTGAAGCTTTCACAGCCGGCGTCAGTAATTAAATTCAAAGCACAAAGGATTTGCTTCACTCTGACCTAATCACTTACAATGCATTCAACCTGACACTATGTATTAAACATTGAAAAGGGGGGGGGGGCAAAAAATGCCTAATGTTAACTAAATAAACACTTCATTGGGCATCAGTAGATCTAAATTAGTACTTTATAATAGTAAAAATTGTTTCTGATAAACAACTAAGTATTACAATATTTGTATCAAATTTTGAAAATAACTTATATTTTCCTCTTGATCTCTAGAGGTATTTATTTTACGACTGGAATCGACTAGTATCAACTATTTGTTTAAGAAATTAGTAAAAATATTACTAGATAGGTGGCGCTACAAATTGAAAATATTTTACCATTACACTTTGCCACACGTTCTTCTACTTCAGTGCGAAAATTGTACTTATTGTCCATAATTTCATTTTTTTCTAGAGACAGATAGTGCACGTCAGCGATTGCATTGCCTTTTGAATTATGCTGAAAGGAAAAAAATTATTACAACTTCAAAGTTCCAATAACTAAAACGCTAGACCCATTCGGTGCGCTTCCTCATTTCTGGAAAATCAGATTAAATTTGCACCCGAAAGTTTATTTATTTGTTTAAAAACCCTCACTTCGGAGGAAATATAATTTCATCGAGGAATTTCATCCAGGTTTTAAAACATTCTGGGACTTCATAAATATTTGCTCTTTTGCCAATGGCTGACGCCGAGCTAGGGGACTGCCACTCAAAAAGATTACAGCAGTTGCTGAAACGCGGACAACATATGAATTTTCACATCGCACGGCTTGCGGCTGCAATCGCTCTTGGCAAACTAAATGTGCAAACAAAAGGGCCGGGACATCGTTCAGATAACCAGTTATGCTGCAGAAAAATCAAATTTTTCATAACCTCTCTAAGAGACGGCAAAATGAATTAAGTCGCAAGAGATTGATGGCGCTGCATTGGCGCGCAAAAAGTATGCGAGGAAATGACAAAACGTTCTGGAGGCCGCGAGTGACAGGTTGGCGAAAAAAGAGCTTTTGTTTGGCATGATAATCAGGATTTTTAAATTATCTGATTTGTAAACAGCAGACTTGAAGCTGAAATTTAAATTTTCAATGCCAGAATTATTCCTACGATACGCTTTGAATATTTATAAGTTTTAAAATGTTTGCTTTTGAGGGAAGTTGACTTCTTTACTAATGACATACTTTGAAATCAGTAAACATTATTTGCATTACAATAAAAGTCGATTACAAAATGATGGAAAATCTAAAAGTTTGCTTCTTAAAAATGTCCAGCTTCGAACATTAAACGTGACATCAGATGTGTACATTTTATCTATTTCATTATTATTATTATTTATTTTAATAAAAACGTGCAAGGGCGAATTTCAGGAAAAGTGACAATTTGACAATGGAAATTTTCAATTTTTAAAGATACTTAGAAAATAAAATTGATAGGGTATTCCAAATGCACATTGGTAACAATTTTTTTTTAATTAGGGGCATGGCCAAGGTGAACATTTATCCCCACTTTAGGGAGGTTGTCTTTGATCGTTACCGACATAATGAGAATGCTACCGATCTGACAAATATTACAGATTTCACTCTTAATGTACAAAAGTAAACACTTTCACTACAATTTATGCCTAAATAGAAAATAATTATTACTTAGAATATAATAATATTTACACAGCCTGAACTATTTTTTGTTTCATAAATAAAAGTAGAGACTAATTAAAAATTAGTTAAAGTTTACATAAGTGCGACAAAGTTTTTTTCCAACAGATAAATAGGTTAATAGTTAAAAATTAAAATAAAATGAAATTCTTAAAGCAATCTTAAAAAACAAAATTCATTCAAGACAGTCAGAGTTTGTTGGGAGAGGGAGATTTGCACTAAACTGTTCGTAAGTTTTCCATTTTAAAACAAGATTATATTTTTGGGTGCAGTAGTTAAGAAGATCTGAATATTGATGTAACAAAAAAGAGGGTGAAAAATGGCAATAATTTTGTTTGAAAACTCGAATTTTGCGGAAAAATTAATGCTTTTGAAGCATTAAAAAAACAATAAATAAACTGCTTCCAATAATGGGAAAATTTAGCAGGAAAAACAATGCACAATCTTAAAAAAACAAAATTGATTCAAGACAGTCAGAGTTTGTTGGGGGAGGGAGATTTGCACTAAACTGTTCGTAAGTTTTCCATTTTAAAACAAGATTATATTTTTGGGTGCAGTAGTTACGAAGATCTGAATATTGATGTAACAAAAAAGGAGGGTGAAAAATGGCAATAATTTTGTTTGAAAACTCGAATTTTGCGGAAAAATTAATGCTTTTGAAGCATTGAAAAAACAATAAATAAACTGCTTCCAATAATGGGAAAATTTGGCAGGAAAAACAATGCACTTGAAATCATCTTTGTACTTTAAAACTCAACTCAACAAACTCATAACACGAAGAAAGAATTGCGAAAAAAATCGGTAACTCACGCATCAGTTTTGTAACAAATATCTTCAACTTCGACGCTGCCGACATGACCGCTGCCGACATGACAAATTTCCCGCAATATAATAGCTGAACATCCGTACTTAAAGATTCGAAAATAAAAGCACCTTATTATGTCCGTGGCAAAAGGTTTCTTTTCATTATGCAAAAATAGATTGAAAAATTAATTTATTTTGTGTCTTAATTTCCGCTGCCGACATGACACTTCATTTGGTAGAAACGGAAAAGTCAAGATTGAACAAATCTTACCTGTAATTCAATGCAACTGAAATGAAAACTTTCGATCGAAACTTAAACATCATATATTAGGGCTTCACCCAGCACACTTTATTAATACCAAAAAATGTTTTGTCTTGAAATTATCATCGCGGAAGTTTGCGCTCTCGTCATGTTATGAAAACTTGTGACAAGCAGAAATTGCATTTTTTTATCAATATAAATTCATGTTATCTAAAACACAAGAGTTAATCTTCATAGATGAACATAAAACACGTCATTTCTGCATATATGTTTCCGTATATGTTTCTGCTGCAATGTTTTACAATCCACAGGATTTTTTTTTTAATTTGCGATTCGAATGTGTGACGCGCTGCCGACATGACATTGAAGCAATAAAATGAGTTCTACTGTCACGAATTAAAACAAAATCCAAAAATTTTGTAATGGATTGTATGTGGGATGAAGGTTACAGTATGAAAATAAAAACATTTTTGTTTTTTATTTAAAGTGCTTGGGAAATTCATTCGTGACTTAAATTAGCACTTTTCTTCATATTTACCCGTAAAATGATGTAGATATGGACGGATAAGTAGAACTGTACCAATAAAAAAATTATAATTATAATGATTCACTGAAGTCATCAAGCAAATAACGAAGTATATAAAGAAAGAGCACAGTATTTTATAATAAAAAATGCATTAAAACATCACTTTTAACTTTTGGAAATAAATTTGCGCATTCAGAAAACACTCTTTTTTTTCATATGACAAAATGAACAATAAAACTTTTTCTATCTATTTTTTCAAAATATTTTTGCTAGAAACACAAGTAAATAAAAATGAATAGATAATGGAACAATAAATGAATAAGTAATAGTAAGTAAATTAATTAATTAGTTAGGATGTAAGAAAAATAAATGAGTGAATCAGATAGTATATAAAAAATGAATAAATAAATAAGTGAAATATTTAAAGAACGATTTTAAACAATTTAATTAATTATTATGTAAATAATTTAATAAATAAACGAAATGAACTAGTTCACTTTGCCCATCATGTTTTCCCCACTTGCACTAGGGTAATTATACAAAACATTCAAAATTTTTAAAAAAGCTTAATATTAAATACATAAATACTGCACCGAATATTATTAGGTCTCAATTAATATTTAAAATGTTAGTAACAAGAACTAAACTAGTTTTTCACCTTTTAATAACAGCAATAAAAATCATTAAGTTTTTTCCTAACTGGAATAGAGTTACTACAGAATTAAAATATTACCATATATCTGGCGATAAAAAGAGTAAATATTTCACCGTTTCACTTTGCCCCACAGTCCCCTATTTTTTAAAGTTATTGCGATATATGAGATTTGCCAATGGTTGCAGATTTCACAATTTTTGAACAAATAAGAGTGATATATGAGTTTGCTGACACTCGTAGATTTCAACGATATTGGAACGAATAAGAGAAACATTCTAATCGTTTCTAAACTTCCGTAGCATTCGCATTTCTTGGTTCAACCATTGCAGAGAATCCTGCTTCGTCGAAACTAATAATAATGCACGTCGTGCTTTATCTGCCAGACGTTGGTATTCATCTTTAACGGATATTCAGAGTTCTTTAAGAGTATTTTCAATGAATATCAATTTCAATTCACGATTTGAAGAGAACGACGGTAATTCTTTATTCAGTGTAAGAGTGGAGAAGCTGTAAAAAATAAATGGAGTGCTTATCCAACCAAACTGTTTAGTGTTTTGTTTGAAAAATATTTTTCAAAAATTTTCTTGTATTATTGTTAAATGTTAGAAATGATTGAATCTTTTTTTCTCTTGTATAAAATGGAGCATTTCTGTCTTTTAATATCGTAAATAAATCTCTTCTGCAGTAGGGTGGAGCGAAAAAAATGAATTTTTGATTTTCGTAAACGGGTACATTTACTGTGAATGAGGATAAGTAACAATTCTGTAAAATATTTCACTTTTGCGACGTTATCTTTAGTCTGCGCATTTGGCCTAAAGTTTTGAAATTTTTGATTTTTTTTAGATTTTTCAAATTTTTTAAAAAATATTGCAAATGATAAAACTAGTGACGGGTGGTTATTAAATGGAAGAAAAAGGTTTGAAATAAACAAGAAATTTTTTAAAACAATTTTAGATTATGATTTCAGTCTGCGCATTAGGCCCAAAGTTCATCAAATTTTCAGAAATTTCCGATATTTTCAATATTGAGCAGAAATTTATAATTCAATATTTCCTCTCAATATTTACTTAAAGTGCCTTCAAAATATTTTCTTAATTATTTTGTTGTTTCTTTGAACTACTCAACTATTTGCTTGCTCATTGAAATTACCCAGGACTCACCACGAGGAAGTGGCCGCACTTTGGTGCCACTCGCGCTCCCCTTGCTTCCAATCAATGAGAGCACACATTAACTCTTCTTAGACAAGTCAGGAACAATAAATTGTTTCTTTGAGTAGGAAGATGTTTGCATTGGTTTTGATGGATGCACTACAAAGACAGGAAAATACAAAGGTGTAATACGGAAACTGGAAGAAAAACTTGGTAGACCTCTGTAATGGGACATTTGCCAATTACATTTGAATAAACTTAATTTGCTGCATTTTTTGCAAAACCTAGATAGACCTATCAGTGGACTAAAGTGATTTTTGGGCCTGTTGGATGAAGCTAAACACCATGTTATACTTTCAAATCAGTTCGATATGAACCTATAGAATTTGTCATTGATCAGATAGATTTTGACAATAAAAATGATTCAAGTACTGAGCAACAGTAACTTCATGAGCTGAGTAAGGTAGTTTTGACTACAAAAATATTCAAAAAAATATTAAACAGAAGTCCAAGAAAGCTTTCCCAAGCCAGATGCTGACTACAGCAAAAATAATCTTTAGACTATAATTTTGAAAAGAGTTCATAACTTTCGCGGTAAAAGTGTCCTTGCTCTCTTAGGATGAAATGCAGACGTTACTAATTTAACTATGAATCTGTGTGAGATTATAAAGATAATCTCTCCGGGAAAAGCAGAAAATTGTATTCACATCTATTCAAAACAATGTATACTTTGCACCCAAGAAATATGCTGTTGTCGATATCTATATATATATATATATATGCATATAAATGGATCTATGTATGTTAGTTCCTTATACAAATCCACAGTTTTCGTCGGATTTTCAACAAACTTGGCACAGAGGTTCCTTGATGCATTAGAATTTATATAGGCGGGGGTTTTGAAATTTAAAAAAAATCCAAAAAGCTCAAAATTCAAATATTTTGTCTCAAAATGGCCCTTTTCTTTCAATTTTGAATAGATAGAGTAAGAGATAAGACTTCAAGCATACAAATTGATAAAATGTAACACATTTAAATAGGAGCATTTTCCAACAAAGATTACGATTAACAATGAATTATCAATTTAAGGCTCAACTATTTCATTTTAGCATGAAATAAGTTTTTATATTCCCATGTGGATAGAAATTCTTTAAAACTTTTTTAAAGCTATATTGTATTAATAAGCACCTAGGCAACGCCGGGAAATAATCTAGTTAGTTCATAAGAGGGAGCATATTAATTAATATGCTCAAGTTTCTTAAGAAACTTGTTTTAAATCGTATTATCAACGCTTAATCTAGAAAACAAACAAGCAAACAAGTGAGAACGCGTCAGATCCCAAAAATTGATAAAAATCTATTTTCATACATTTCATACATAAATCAAAAGTCAGTATACATCGATATGATTTCTTGTCATGATGTGGAAATTACGGAGCCACCTTTTACAGGTAATTTAACAACACAATATTTACAAAGATAAATGGAAGCTGACGCTGAGAATTTAAATATGATTTCTGAATGCACTCTTTTTAAACTGCCATTCAAGACTCAATCAGTTAAAAGAGCTGTCAAAGAGGTCACCAGCTCTTAAAAAATGGTATGTAATCACAGGAAAAGAAAAAGTTTAGTAAAAACGAGGATATCTGGCAGAAATATTTGATCAATTTACGACACAAAGGGACAATTTAACTGTGAAAGACGTATCTAAGAAATGTAAATGCGTGTTCGCATTGGTTGGAAGGAAGGGTTCTCGTGTAGGACTAGAATTGCGGTCACCTCCTCGTGGTGAGTCCTGGGTAGTTCCACATGAGCTAGCGAAGAGTTGCAGGGTTCAAAGTAATAACAAAATGAATGGAAACAGGTTTGAGCACACTTCAAGTGAATATTGAGAGGAAATACTGAGTTAAAAAATGCTGAAAATATCAGCCTTTTTGGGAAATTTGATGAACTTTGAGCGTAATACATGAACTGAAATCATAATTTAAAATGGTTTTAAAACATTCCTTGTATATTTCGGACCTTTTTCTTCCATTTAATAACCACCCGTCACTAGTTTAATCATTTGCAATATTTTTTAAAAAAATTTGAAAAATCGAAAAAAAATCGAAATTTTCAAAACTTTAGGCCAAATGCGCAGACTAAAGATGACGTCGCAAAAGTGAAATATTTTACAGAATTGTTACTTATCCTCATTCACAGTAAATGAAAGGTACCCGTTTACGAAAATCAAAAATTCATTTTTTTCGCTCCACCCTATTCTGCAGTATCTATTTTTTTAATGAAAAATTTGAATTTGTCTTTGAAAAATTAAAGTTTTTGCAAGCGGTCATTGCAACCAGGCGATTATTACGTCTTTTGAAAATATTCTAGCATAAATCTTTTTTTGTCATTTCAGATTTTTTACTCATTCTCAGATTAAAGAGCGATTAGTTATAAAACAAACCCGTAACTGATTTTTAGCTATAACACACCTTTCTAAATGACAAACACAGTACCTTTGCATTAAAAAACCGCAATGAATATTTGGAGGACAATTTGTAGCATAATTTTGTCCTATTTTTAAGCTGTTTTGGGGTTCAAGAAGCATGCTGATTTCAAAACTGCTCTTAGTTTTCTTCGACCATCCTCTTCCTCTGCCTTATGTTAATGTACGGCCCCGTGATCAGTATTTTTAAAAGAGAAGGGTTCAAAATAAATAAGCAAAATTTAGAGCGAGGACGGCGTCGGCTCAGTAAGAAGTAGGACCACCGCGGACAGCGATGCACGAAGAAACACGTCTAGGCATGGAGGCAGTGACAGGTTCTGCAAACGGCGTCCAATCACGTCCCACACATGTTCGATTGGTGACAGTCAGGAGAGTATGGTGGCCAGGAAAGCATCTGTACACCTCGTAGAGCATGTTGGCTGATTCGAGCACTGTGAGGCCGGGCGTTACCTGTTGAAAATTAGCATTTGGCAGACCCTGAAGTTAAGGGATTGCCACCGGCCGCAGTACATTATCTACATATCGTTGGGCCGTCATAGTGCCCCGAATACGAGCTAGAGGGGATACGGAATTGTATGCAATAGCGCCCCAATCCATTATGCCACGTTGTCGCGCTGTAGGGCGTACCACAGTTACTGCCGGATTCGATCTTTCTCCACGTCGACGCCACACACGTATGCGATGACTATCGCTGGACAAACAGAAGCGGGATTCATTTGAGAACACTACGGTTTGCCATTCTGCCATCCACGTCGCTCTGGTCCGGCACCATTCCCAACGTTGGAGTCTGTGCTGTGAGGTCAATGGCAGTCTTCTTAGCGGGCGCCGTGATTGCAGGCCACGTGCAACCAGTCGACGGGAAATGGTTCTGGTCGACACAGGAACATCCAGGGTACCTTGCACATGCTGCAGAATCGACGTACAAGTGACTTGCGGGTCCGCCACAGCTTGTCGGTGAATTCGTCGATCCAAGCGGTCTGACGTCACTCTGGCTGCACCTGCACCCCTCAATGTGGCTACATTCCCTCTTTCCAACCTCCCCTTTTTAGTCCGTTCACCATACCCCTTGTAAAGTCGTCTATATGCTGGAAGTGTCTTCGTTGAGGACGGCGTGGCATTTCCTCCTATCACACGTATCCTTCGAGACAAAAACCAAATTTCTCCGATAATTAGTCTGGCAGAAAAACCAACATGAACATAGCCCACTTTTCAACTTCATTCTCTTATATCTTACTTCACGTGCGTCGGAGAGCTGCACATTTCATATCATTTGTATAACTCAGTGACGTGCGTCTACGGTAAAATTTGCATGAATTTCTGACCACTCTTTCTTGGTGTTGTATTTTCAATGTCGAGCAGTGTATTTTTCACTGAATCCTTATATGGCTGGACTATTTGGCTGTTCTTTCTTTGCCGAACTTTTTGCACATTTTAACCTCCTTTGTTACGAAGAAAGCTTGCACTCAAAAGAGCATTGTTTTAATACAGTAACTGAACTTTAAAATTGTTATTTTTTCCCATGGGAGAGTTTTAACCATAAAATCCTTAACCTTGGGCTGTAATGTGACCTTGTAAATGTGACCACTTTACTACAGAAAGCACGTGCCACTGCCGCAGAAAACCCTGCTACTCTCTTATTGGTGGACATAAACCTTTTTAATTGAAATGAAGTGAGCCTTTGTTACAAAATATTACTGCTATTATTTGTGACAAATTTCAATACACTGTATTGTCCAGTTAAGAAATTAAAGGACCAATAAGGAAAAAAAAGTAATTTCGTTGTCATCAGTTTTTCAGAAAGGCTTTTTTTTTACTGCTGATTTTGTGTGTACACAAAATTGAATAATTGCTGATTAAAATGAAACCCTTTTTGTTAAATAAGTCCCCCCCTACCCATATTTCCAAAATTGTCCCACATTTTGTGCAGTAGTTTCTTTGATCTCTATGTAAATTAAACACTTGATGTGATATGTACCCCCTTCCCCAAAAAAGAAATAAAAACTCTAAAATAAACCCCCATAAAAATTTAAAACACGCAACCTGCGCGATGAACACCTCCCCCCTCCTCTTCTTGGTCACCGCTATGATATGAACTACACAATAAGAAAAAGACGCATCCATCCGATTTTTTTTCGCTCAGGAAGGAGCATGCTTTTTATGAATTGAAATTAAAATAACTATTTTTGTACATTTCTTGCGTGATAAATTATAAGTACCAAGAACCAATGCAAATACTTAATGAATTTGTTCTTAGAAGTATTTTTTAAAATTACTTCCTTGCTACTTTAAATATAACAATCGGTTTCTATATTGCTCCTTTTCTAATTCAAACACATTTCGCCAAACATGAGCGAGTTCAGGGACGTAACTAGGCTCTTTTCGAACGGGGGCAAGACTTCACTTCGGCACCCCCCATCCCTCAGAGTGGGTGGTTCTTACACTTTTACTGGTCATTCTCTAAAAGAAAATAGAACTAGAGGGGGGCAGAGGCCCCGTCTGCCCCCCTCTAGTTACGTCCCTGAGCGAGTTCATTGTATGCAACCAAACTGAGTCGGTTAGTGATTAGAGTATTTATGACATCGCTCTTTAACAGATGGCACCACGAGTCTTTTCAACTTTTTGTAAGAAACTAGTAGAAACCTCTAGTCTGTGAGCCGAAGGCAGAAAGATGCTTAGAAACGTGGTTTCGTTTGCCAACTTCGGGGACTACAAAATGTGATATTTTTCTGAATCCTTAGAGTCTACAGATGAAAAAAACACAATGTTCCCGAAAAAATATTGTCTCATTAGTTTTTTACAGGCCATTAAAGATAGATGGCAAAATATGCGAAAATGGAATTCTAGGGGCGGATAATTACGTTAAATATCATATATATGTGTCCGTCTCTGCCTATATATTTATATGTACATATAGATGGATATATAGATACTGTTTGATATTCTTTTCGGCGACCTTCCTCGAATTCGCGCATGTGTCATGTCTCAACCGATTTTATGAAACAGGGGGTGATTGTGATAAGAGAGATAAGGAATGAGAAGGGATTTTTCTTTGTTTTGTTTTTCGTTACATTCGTATATTTGAGGTGTTGATTTGTGTTGATGTTTTTTTTTTCTCTTCCTTATCATTTCTATAAAAATAAAATAATATCGGAGTACGTGGAAATGCTGCTATCGTGCATTTTCGTAATCAAGCTGTCTCCCTTTTTAAAATAGAACCATTTAATGTTCTTGACAAAAATAGAAAGTTTTTCCGAAATTTCTCGTTTTTTCACAATATACACCTGGAAAATTATTGAAAATTCGACAAATATATGTAGAAACACTGTTGTACGAAGTTTGTTTAGCTTGAATTTTTATTTTAAACCAATTTTTCCCACCATTTCCGCGATTTTTCGAGAAACCCAAAATTTGCTTCCCCCTTCCCCCCCCCCCCCCCCCCCCACCTTTAGCTCACCCCCCAGGGTCGGGGACTTTCAGTATATTAACTTACTAACTACCCCTAACAATATTCTGTAGTCAAATACTCTCGCATATTCCATGCATTCTATAATGTATTCATTGACTGGATTACATAGTGCCATAAACGAAACAACGAGATTCAGAACAAGCGGAAATGTGGATTGATACATTTTTGTGATTTTCTTAGTAACTGAATCCCAAAAGACGTGAAGTAAGTATATTATGACTTATTAGTATATTTTGCAACATAAAATCGTATGAAAAAGAAAAACTAGGGTAGAAAATCTGTTTATTGAAATTTTAAATTGCAAATATTTTGTGCAACAGCGCCACCTAGAGACAATTTTTGTTGTGAATGAGCTAACAGGCTAAGGAATATAATCCCTATTTCAGTTACTAATTAAAACTTAATGAGACAAGGTCTGCTTGGGAACATTGGATTTTTCGATTGAGTACATCACTATTAGTTGATTTCAAGCAAGTTCCCGTAGTCCCTAAAATTGGTAAACGAACTTGAACGATATCGGTGCTTGGCCCACAGACTATAGGTCCTGTCATGATCTTAATGGTTTCATTTAAAATTTTAAATTACATTTATTAACCCATTAATGCCTGACATTTTTTTTTCAACGATACTTTGTATACTGGTTAGAAATAGTGTTTAATGGACAGGAAAAATAGTTAAAAAATTATCATATAAAAAATAAATTTTTTATTTAAGAAAGAAAAATCGTCCCTAAAAAGGGACGCTGGGCACCAGAGGGTACATACTTTTTTACCAATTTTTTTTTTCTGTATACGATGTAATATTAAAAATGACAATTTATAAGAAGAAATAAAAGCAGCAATTAACATAAACTGGGATGTAGATTCAGAGAACAAGGAAATATTGGTGTTATTGAGTATGAAAGTCAGCAAAACATTTGTTCTGCAAACCTACGTATTGCATTTGCTGCATTCCGATAAGTTCTTTTACTTCAATGGGCACATCTTACCTGAATCTTATTTAAAGCAATATAACAACTAGCCCCATAGTACCTAGCTAAACTCTCTTGAGCTCAATGCATGTTGTACAGCAGCTTCTAAAATAAAAATGAAGAGCAGCTACCACTATTTTTTAGAGTGGATCAAAAACCGGTAGTTCCCGATATTTGATGCATGGGATCTTTTTTCCTATGCAACGATTGTATTGAGCAACCATATATATTTGGTTCATCAATTTCACTTACTTTCTTTTCGCTATTGGACAATCGCTTAGCCTTTACAATAGGATAAACTCCATGAAGATTCAATGCAATAGTTATGACATTGCTATTATTCCACCGAACAAACGTAATATTATTTTACCTGTCATCGACATTTATTCAAAACTTCCTCTCTTTCCTTTTTTGAACAACGTAACTTTAGTTCATGAGCATTTTTAAATCTCATTCTTGCACAAAACCTTGCTGAGACAAATAATCACGTAGGAGCGCAAGAGAAGTAAATAAATTGTCACAGTAGAGATCAAAATTGGCATGCTCAGGGAATTCTGAAATTAAATCTGCAACCCCCCCCCCCCTTTCCCAAACAACAGACACATATGCAATCCTTGAATTCTTCATCAAGGTGAAATGCATAGCTTCTGAAACAGCTTAGGGCTTCTTCCCCCCCCCCCACAACAGTCAGACTAAACAATAATAAACACCTAAATGCATAATAGAAAAGTAATTAAATACAACGAATAATTAGTGTTTTAAAGAATTACATTTTTGAAATAGCTTTCTTTCAAAATTTACCTTGAGTATTTTTTGTAATTAAAAAAAAGAGGCAATATTTAAGAACATTGTATAATTAAGTTTATATATATTAATTAATTTAATGTAATTAGATTTTGAAAATAAAATAAGTTTTAAAAATGACTATTATTATCTGTTTTTCAATCTAAAAACATTTACTAACTTCTTTTGATATAAATTATAGATTCTAAGCAAGAAATCAGCAACGGTTAAACAATGCAGCCTTTGGTGCCTAGCGTCCCTTTCTAGGGACGTTCTTAAATTGCTATAAAATCCTAAAAAAAATTAAAATTTAAATAATTGCGAAAAAAGGTAAACTAAAACATCGATCAAAGTAGCACATATATCAAACACAGACAGATTTACTTGTTAATAACTTTAAAAACTTAGCTTTTTGTTCTTGAGATTGTGAATGATGTAATTTTTGATAAAGATCATAATCAAATGGTTACAGATCACACTTTACAGCGGTAATGTGCTGCAATCTGTTAATACAGAATTAAAGCAATACCAAAGTAATAATTGAACACAATTATTTGGTTGAAATGTTCATTTTTGGAAAATTCAGACACACTTTTTGGACCGTCCCTAAAAAGGGACGCTAGGCATTAATGGGTTAAAGCACATCATACAATATGCATCACTTTTAAAAGCTCAAAATTGACGGAAAAAGTCACGAATCATATTTGGCGACGATTGACGTCGTTCAAAACTTACTTATTCGTGGTAACAAATCAGTCCCTTATATATACAAGGGCGGATCCAGAAATGTTCCAAGGTTTTTTTTCTTACTTGCCCATTTTTTTCTCCATGCACCCTTGTTAACACATGTTGGTTACAAATGTTTTGGTCTTCCATTTCGAAAAATTTCCAGATCAGAGCTCCGAATCCTCACCCTTTCTCTTAATATCATCAAAAATCAACTAAAACTGCCTTTTTTGAACTTCAAAATCTAAGAACCGCTGTGGAAGAGTCCCTTAAGGGAGGGGCGATCGCCCCCATCGCCCCTCCCTTGTATCCGCCCTTGCTTATATATCCTATATGTATTTACACAAGCTATTTCAAATTTTTCCAGGGAAGCGGGGGCAAACACTGCATACACAATGTAAATTGCACCAAAAATGACAAAAACCACGCCCGCTTACATGTAAATTGATTTTTCAAAGCCGGGAAGGAGAGAAATTGACTCCTCCCCTCCCTCAAATGACGGGCCTGTGATTTTATAAGTATTGATTTTCTGAAAAACAGTAATAGTTAATTTATGTTCTAGAAATAAAGCAGCAACAAAAAATGTCTAAACTGGTTCTTATTTAATCTCTATATCTCCTACACTAACTCCTTTCACGACTGCAAGTTATGTAGCAAAAACAATAAACACTCAATTTTATAAGATTTAATTAAAATTTTGAAAAATCAAACGTTATTCAAAATAGCAGCGTAAAAAACGCAATACCGTATTTTTCGCCGTGTAAGACACACCCAATTTTAAATTGAATCCCCCAATTTTAATTTATCTTAAATTTAAGCCGTACAAGACGGGTGCGTCTTATACTGCAAAAAATACGGTATACAACAATGTCGTTCCACTAAAAGTTGCTCTTTGTGAAACATCGCCAAAAGGGGATATCAAGCCATAAAAGACAGCGACGCGAAACGAAACCGCGCGAACTGGCGCTCTTTGATCAAAAATAAAGAATGAGAATATCTGAAACGCGCCTGGCGGATTGATACAATGTTCGATTTTGATTTTATATTAAGTCACACAGCGAAAAAAGTGAGTGATTCAAAACGTATTAATATATTTTGAAATATAAAATCGAGTAAGAAAGTAAAATAATGGTTGAAAAACTGTTTATTAAAATTTTAGATTGCAAATATTTTGCGCAATAGCGCCACCTAGGGACAACGTCTCTAGTGAAAGAGTGACCAGGCCAAGGAAAAGAGTTCGTGTTTTAATTACTAATTAAAACTTAATGAGACAAGTTCCGATTGGGAACATTGGATTTTTCGATTGAGTACATCAATATTATAAGATTTCAAGCAAGTTCTCGTAGTCCCTAAGATTGGTAAACGAACCTGAACGATATTTGCACTTGGCCCACAGACTAAGGGTAATAAACTGCAAAATTAGCAATTTTACACTTTAGTACTGTAAAATGAGCAGTTCGACAGTTTATTACTGTAAAATTAGCAATTTTTACTGTTTATTTCTGTAAAATTAGCTGCATTATACTGTAAAAACAACATTCATTTTTTTTTTACAGTGTAAGTTTCCCTGGTGTCTTCTGGATTTTCGTTCTATGGTTAAAAATCGCTCAAGCGACTCCCCTCGCTCATTTGAATAACCAGGAAGGTTAATTGACCGGTATGAATAACTTCTGGATATTAGTCTACAGAAATTGAATAATAATTACGCCACTGGATATTTATGACTGTTTGCGACACTATTTTCTTTCCCATAATCATAGTAATGTTATCATTTGTAGCTGTTCATAAATCTCATGTTAAGAGGGAAGTACGAAGTGTTATTAGTGGGTCACAGAGAGTAGCAACTTTTACTGCATTTTAAATACCACTTTAATGTGAATCCTTAAGCAAAGGTGAAACTTTGTCGTCCTGTGCGCTAGCAAAACATGGCATTGTAGCAAGTACACTGCAAAAAAAATGAACTGTTGTTTTTTCAGTATAATACTGGCAGCCGAGGTTCTAATTTAAAACTGTAAAGTGCACAGTAATAAACTGTAAAACTTGCAATTTTAATTTCTTGCTGTAGAGTTAGCAATTTTAGTTAATTGCCGTAAAATTTAGCTGTTTACACTGTAAAAGAACAGTATAATACTTGCAGCAGAGGTTTTAGTTTAAAACTGTAACATGTACGGTAATAAACTGTAAAATTAGTAATTTTGTATAGTTATTACTGAAAAATTAGTAACTGTACTTTTGCAGTCGTTTCGATTTTTTTTCTCAAAAATGTTCTTATTTCATTTATTTTAGTGTAAATGTATTTTAGAAATAGAACGGGGGATACAGTGATACGGGGAATAAAACTGGCTGCTATTCAAGATGGATCTGTAGTACGAAGGAAAGAAAACTATAGAAATGCTATTGTGTAATGATTCAGATTTTTCTAAAAAACAGACCTTCGCGATTTCCCCAAATTGAAACGTTCTTGATTATCCATGAATTTGAAATCCTTCCTTAAAAAAAAGGAAGAAATGTTGTAAGTTTAAACATTGTATTCTAAGGGGGATTAGTATATATTGTTTCCTTGTTTTCATAAATTTTACAGCTCGACGGGGATTCTATTTGGAAAACATCAGGGATGCCCGCCCCCTACAAGAGAAGCAAAGGGGCCACTCACCCAAATACCACGAAGACCCCCCCCCCCTTCAAGTGCGAAAGCTCCAAAAAAGAAAAAAGAAAATACCCTAAACCACCTTAATAATTTCAAAGACGCAGTCTGCACCGTGTTTGGACACCCCTGAGGTCCTGAGGAAAATGTAAGTTGTTTTTGATCGGAAAATAAACATTGCAGATGATTTGAGTTTCATGCTTTCCTAAACAAAGAACTGAGTAAATCCACACTGAAGGGACTTGAGCGTTGAAAATAGTGTGTTGCTTAAGCTTAGAACTTTCTAAACTGCGTTTTCCGAATTACGCAATGGAACCACCATCCCCGTTAGTAAACAACGCAATCTTTGTGGACGCAAAAAATCGACTTCCTCTTGCAGAGCGAGAATGAATTTTTCATGCCTAACAGGTGTTCCTAACCACTGCGGTTTTTTACTGATAGTTTCATTGCTTTGTGTGTTCTTTTTCCTCCCTTCCCAAACTTTGCCTACAAGAGTGGCCGACATCATTGACGCTGAAGTTAAGAATACTGTTTTGAGGAACAGCATGGGGCTCCTTGAGTCGGCAAATTTGAGGTCCGTTTAGTTCTGAAATAAGAACAAAAAATAATAATGGGTCACTTGTTCGTCCTCAACTCCTACACATCCTGCTTTTCTCGCTTCTTGACACAAAAATAGCAATTAGCACAAATTCTGAGTTTTGCGGAAGAGTATTGATCGCTAATGGTTTTAAACTACACTTTAATTCATAATGACAGGAGCTTGTCGCCATTTTTTTTAGGAAACCGTTTAAAGTACTAGGAATAAGGAAGCCTTGGATGTTAATCAAGTGTCATGTGTCATATTGAAATGTGTTTAAGAATGGCTCCCTGAGACAGACAAACAACATGCGGTAATTGGCAGAAAATGGATTCATGTTAACTGTTATTTCTATTTCTGGAACATTAATCTTGAGCTATTGTTCTACTCTTTCTCAAATTAATATGTGAGACATGCTTTTGTGTTTCAACAAACTACGTAATGAAATATCGGAATATGTTTTGTTTTAATTCAAATGTAAATAAATTATGAAGAGTTGACAGTTCGCTCTGAGAAAAATATTTTCAATTTTTATTGCTATAAATATCAAGTTTAAATAAAATACAGAATGTATTAAAATGATATTCCATTTCTACAAATAGGATCAATCAATTATTCTTCGAAAATATTTTCTCAGCGTATTCTACTTCGCAATCTATTTTAAGCATGGTGTAACTTATGAGTGTCAATTTGCTTTTGCTTTGCTTTACTTTTGCAATACGTTGCAATACTTTTTAGTATATTCATAGTGAGTGAAAGGTAAATAATATGTACCATACCTGACTATTTGCATAATAACATGTTTTTAGTGTTTTCTTCGACATTTGCAAATAACTTACTCCAGCATCAGATCATCAGGGTAACATGTTTATCATTTTGGATAGTGATTTTACGCAGAGTATCTTACTGAAAAAAAATATTTTTAATTAAGAATAAAAGAGTGAAGTCTGCAAAAAATATATAAAATATAAAGCAATTCATTCCCGGAACTTGAATAACTCTGCAGAAATCTAGTTGAAATGAGTGATCTAGGAACTGCCGTGAAAGATTTTTTCTCAAAACATCCCCAGAAAAATATTAAAAATGTTTTTTAGTTGAAATTGTATTTCATAAAAATTTACATTTTTAACATTTTTTAAGTTATTCAAAATAATAACATTTGATAATACAAGTAAAATATCTAATGAAACAAATTTTTAAAATATTGTTTTTCTTCTTGATGTGAGTATTTTGCTCGGCACTAGTTCTGGAGGATTAAATATTAATAGCTCTAAAATTGTAAGCTAGGTGACTGATTAAAGCATTTTTTTTATATGATTCATTACATGTATTTGATTCAGGGGATACTTTTTCAGAGTTTTTAAAAAAAAATATTTCCTTTTCTCAAATGACCATAAAGCATTGCATTTGGGTGAAATAAGTTACAAAGAACCATCTCGTGTCAATAACTTAATTTTGTTAAAAAGTTTAGATACGACTTTTGTGTTAGCACGGCAGGAATCGAGGTTGGACAATTTCCCTTCGCGTCGGCAGCTCTGCCAAGACTGCGGAGTAAAAGTCGGATCGATTTTAGTGTAAAGAAGTCTTTGTCGGAGGCTTTCAAATTCTAAAAGTCGGACTCAGAATCGAAGTTGGTCAGTTTTCCTTCAGTTCAGCAGCTGCCAGGAATACTTACTACAACTTTTGAGCAGCTAATGTACACTGAAAAAAAAAAGAATCTTGCTTTCACAGTATGATACAGCTATTATTACAGTAATTTTACAGAAATAACCTGTAAATCTGCTAATTTTACAGTAGTAAACTAAAATTACTAGTTTCACAGTTTATTACAGTGCATTTTACAGTTTTAAATTGGAACCTCTGCTGCCAGCATTTCATTGTTGTGTTTTTACAGTATAATGTAGCTAATTTAATGGCAATAAACTGTAGCATTGTTAATTTTACTGTAATAAACTGTAAAATAGCTAATTTTACAGTTTATTACTGCGATTTTAGTTTTAAACTGAAACCTCTGCTTTTAGTATTATATTGTAAAAACAACAACTTATTTTTTGCAGTGTAGAAGTTCCTTTCTGTTAGAGTCCCGGAAGAATCTGGTCCTTCTAACTGTAAGGAAATACACTTATGCATATAATTAGAGTATTTCGGTTTTCTTACCTCTCTGTGTTAGCATGAATATTCATGGGAATTATTCTTGTTTTCCGGCTTCAAATAACCAATGCTTAGAGAGGCTAATGTTTAAGCATTGAAGCTTTGGATTCCCTTCAACAAGTTGATGAAACGTTTTTGACCGATTTATCATTTGTCACCAATGCCATTTTTACGTATAACAAGCCTTGTTAAAATTTATTTTTAACTAGTCAAAGTGCCTTCCTTACATAAGTTCAACTTTTGGGGCAACAAAAAATACTGAACTGTGATTTTGTCATCGTCAGAAATTTCAAAAATCCCAGTGCTAACTTTTCGAAACTAGCTCTGAAGTAACCTTTTGACAAAATGCGTTAAAAAATATGAGTTAAGTAGAACTGCAAAAAAATCATCGATTAGCTTAACCGTGATGAATTCAAGACTTATGAAATTTTGCCGAAATTATGTTACACCGCTAAAACCACTTTAGTACAACAGTAAAAAAATGAAAAAAAATAATAACGGTTAGCGATTGCATGAGAAAAGCCTTGTTAATATCGTTGTTGGGTAATTCCATGTAAATGTCAACCTAGACATGGTTTTTTCGTATTTCAATACATATATTTTGTGATACATCATTTGAAAGATAATTTTTCAGATTTTTAGAATTCAACAAAAGTTTTCCAAAATATTACTCCAAACTCCTTAAAAATGGCTGTAAAGATAACATATGCAATTACCCAAAACATTGCACATTTTTCTAACTTTTCACATTCATATATAGTTAAAAAACTGCAAATAATAATGATTTTGTTTTATTTATTGAAGAATGGTTCTTTTGCTTTACAGAAATATATATATTTTTTTGTTTTATGATAAAACTAATATTGCAAAGTTAATAGGTATTCAGTCTGAGTTACTTGTTATGTTAGTCACAAAAACATGAATTAATTCAGTTATTCCCTTCTGGAAATAATGTTTTTTATATTTTCCCCCTTGATCTCTTCTATGGGATGGGTACAGTTAGATTGATAAGATTGTTCATAAAGAATTTCCTTTTTTCTGGCCATAGGACTTGTGACTAACATAACATCACTGTGTGTGACTGACATAAGATGACTCTTTAAGAAATACTTAAATCTTAAGCAAACAATTTATTTTAGAAACAAATTAATTTATTGAACCTCTTATTTTAAAGAAATTAGTGTGACCATATATACTGCAGTAATTTATTTTCAAAACAGTTCTTTTAATAGTAAACTTGGAGTCGAAATTTTATGCTGTAATTTGCGACGCAAGTAAGCACTCGGCATATGCAGTCAACATCTTCAATGAAAGAATTTTAAATTACTTTATAGCTATATGCGGGATCGCTGTGCAGTTAGTTTTTCTATGAACATATGCACTGTTAAAACAAGGTACTTAGAAATGAGGCAAAACGTCTTATTTTCAAGAACATCACTGACCCAAAATGGCTCCAGAACCAATTGTCTTGGAATTAGAAACCAGGGTGTCTTGTTTTTGAAACACAGTGTTCTCAAAAGTAATACCCATGTTCTTGTTTTTGAGACGGAAATATGTTTGAATATAACACGAAATGTACTCATATACGAGACAATCCTATTCTTAATTTTTGAGACGGCTGCACTCTTGGAAATGATACACTTGTGTGTTTATTTCCGAGTCACCACGGAATTTAAAAAATAAGCATATAGCGTCTTGTTTGTGAGTCGGTCCTCTCTTCAGAAACGAGACATTTTTGTTTATTTTGCTATTTGAATAATAATTTTACTATTTTTCAGGCGCAGATTAAAATTACTAGTGGCCGCGCCGCCGCTTAAAAGAATCACATTTGCTCTGAGCAGTTTTGGTACAGTAAAGCTGGACTTCTATTTCTGACAATTTGATTCATTAAAGCGGCTGATTCAGTTTTCCAGAGCCCACTGTATTATTTTTTCTGATGAATTTTAGGAACTTATTTTTTTTTTTTTCAAAATCAGTTTAATGCATGTTTTGACTTTTTTTTCTCTTTCATTTTGTGTGTCCAGAATCACATGTCTGATTATCAAAAGAGATACATGCATGAAAACTTAAAAAAAAAAAGGTTCCTTAATTCATCGGAACAGTAATACAGTGGGTGCCGGTTAATTGAATCAGCTGCTTTAATGAATCAAATCGAATGAGGTCCAGCTTTATTATATCAAAACTGTCAAAAACCAGACGTGATTAGCCACTGTAGTAATTTTAAATTACATCCAAAAATTAGTGAAAGTATTATTCAAATTGAATCATTTCATAAACCCGTCAAATGCACTTTTTAGAAGTTAAACAACTGAACTAACTACAAAAAACTTTTCAGTTTTAAAATTACAAAAGGTTAATCGTTGACAAAATTGAAAGTGTTTCATACTGTATTGCGAAAACAAATACCGTTGGACACAAATATTTTATTTTGCAAAAAAATGTTAAAAATTTTGCACTCAACAAGTTTTTTTTTTTGAAGAAAAATTTTTTTTAAAGAAAAGCTGTTTACATCACTTATGAAAACGAAACAAGATAAACACGGAATTTACTGAACCTGTCAAGAGATTTCATTTGAGGGGTTTCTGCAATAAAGAGATTTCAAGACAAAATATAACCCATTAAAAGGTTTTATATTTGACATGTTTTTGCATCAGAGTGTGCCTAAAATTGGCAATTCATAACCTGTAATATCTTTGAAAATATATTTTGAAAATATATTTTTTGCATAACATTTGCGCCAAAACCTTTGATAAACTTCATTAAAAAAATCCTAATTCTAATGTCATTATTTTGGTTGCTTTATTTATATGCTTAATTCAACTTTAGAAAAACTGTATTTCAATACCATGAAGTTTAAATGTTTATCATTAAACATCATTTCAAATGTAAAAAATATAGTTTTTAAAAACATGAAACTTTTTAGTCATATATCACTTAATTGCATTAAAGTTAAAATATAAGTGAAAGCTTACTTGTAGGAACAATCCATTAAAACAAAACTTACCTGTATTATGTATTCCTTGTAACATATACACAAAAAGAAACTATTGCAAATAAAAAATATTTATTTACAAAGTTTAACTTTTACATTTTTTTCTTCTTACATTTCATTGTTAGCTCAGTCATTTTTTTCCTATTTTTTTTCCAAGTTTAGCTAATTATTTGTCAACATTTTTTGAGAATTTTTAAGTTTTTTTAAATCAACTTCATGCTTTTTCCGGATGTCTTCTTCATTTACTTCGGCTAACTGAGCTTTTCTTTTATTGTTGTTACTTTCCGCACAAGCTGAGTGGGGGCTTGAGCACACAAGCTGAGTGGGGGCTTGAGCACACAAGCTGGCAGGCAAAGGCCGGGGAGCAGACGAGAGAGCCGAAGCACGGCAGCATTACTGGATGGGGTTCGAGTCGGTGGGCTGCTGCGGCGGAAGGTTGACGGGTCCAGGTGCCGGTAGATGGTGGAATCCGAGAGTCTTGAGCTGGTCGAGGAATTGGGAAGTCAAGTCTTGGGGGGTGGTCGGCGGGGTGCATTGCTTGGTCCAGTGCGGGGCCGTGGTCTGGGGCGACGGGGGCATTCCTTGCTGGAGGCGATGTGGCTTCCTTTGCAGTTGATGTCCTCGATGGGAAGGTGGAAGGGAGTCCTCTGATGACGACCTTTATAGGCTTGTCCTCTTGTTTTCTGTCCGAGTAGTGAGGGAGCTTGAGTCTTATCATTTCGGCTTTAATCGTGTCGAAATCCTGCAAGTAATGGAAATACAATGAGAAGAAGCAAGTTTTGATTTAATGCATATTCAAAGAAGGATAGGATTCACACTAAACTGTTAAAATAAACACTATTTTCTCTCCACCCCTTCATATAATATCACAACCAGGGTCTCTTTGCCAGGTTCTTGAGAACTTTAAGATTTTCTTACTTTATATACTCCCAGAATTTTTACAAGATGAACATATAAAAATCTAAACTATATAATAATTTGAGACTGTAGCAAAAATCAAATTAATTTTGAAAAACAAGTTAAGGCAGGGAGTTTCCCCCTTAGTGACTACAGCAAGATGCCATGGAGTGGCCACGGTTTCAATCTATTCATGTAGAGATTAGACCAGGGGGAAAATTCTTGAACTGGAAAAGTTCAAGAACCCCTGGACTAATTGTACAAAAGCTGATAAACATGCAATAAACAAATTATTTAATCAAATCAAAACAATAACAACCAACTTTCCTACTGCACAGGCACATTGGGTTTTGACCTGCCAAAAAGAAGGCTCAACATTTTAAATTATTTTAAAAGTTTAATTGAAAAATACATAAATTACTGATCACCTATGGAAAGTTCTTCATAAATCAATCAATATTTTTTCGTTAAATTTGCTACAAAAATTCTGCATTCATAAAAAAATTTACAAACAAACTTCAATTTTAAAGAATGTTTTGCAAAGGACTTCAACAATGTTTCATTTGCCAGTTTTGAATGGATTGTTACATGAAAAAAAAATTGTAACTTAATTATTAAAAATATAGTGAACCTAACTGTCCAAAAATTTTTTTCTAATTAAAATATGAATTTTTTAAATTTTGAATTTTTTTCTTTGATGTATGAAATTTGTGACACCCATGCTGCATCGATGAATCCCTTAAAATTAAGCAATTTATACTGCAATTAAATTAAAAACTATGCAGTTCAAAAACATGAGCAGCATTATTTCTAATTACTTTGACACATAATTAAAGTCTAAAGCAAATTAAAAGAAAAAATCATTAAATAAATTTTGATTAATGCTTGCAGTAGAATTTAATTTCTGTGCCACACGAATTTAATATACTGCTTTGGTGAAGAATATTATAAATCCACTATTCAACCAAGGGCGGATCCAGCTTCGCGGAAAGGGGGGGTCATGAGTCATCATTTGGCAGGGGGTTTGGGCAACAAATTTTTCGTAACATTTGTCCCAAAACGCTGTGTTGGACTACTTTTGTTACCTTAATGGGGGGGGGGGGGATAAGTAAGAAGGGTTGAAAATAAGTCTACATTAAGATAATAATGCCTACATGGTCGAATGACGATTACGGCTCCTATCCCACGAATTGTCAGGCAAGTTAAAATTCTATACTGATCGGACAATGCTGTTGTTTCTTTGCTTTATTAAATTGATTTTCCCTGGCATTTTCCTGATTGATAAAATTATCTGACTTCCGGGTTCTGCTGCCAACCTGTTTTAGAGACAGGGTAACTATACTTGGTGGACACTAGTGTAGTACCGAGTACACGGTAAATGCTCTTTACTCGGCCAATTTGACGAATACTTGTCTTCTGAAGAAGCAAAATTATAAATTCCTCTAAACTGGTGAAATGTCAGACTAATTTTTTAAAAGAAAGTTTTCACAAATCTAACTTTTTTTTCCCTTTGTAAACAGAAAACAAGAAACTTTCTGCACCTTTAAATTAAATCCTTGAAAAAAATTCTTAGTTCCCTTTAATGGACGCTCATGATAAGTTGAGACAAGAGAAACATTTCTTAAAATAAAATTGAAAAAAAATATTTACATGTATACAAAATAAAAAAAGTAATACTTTCAAATCCAACACGAGATAATACGTACCTCTGTTCCGATGAAGCACTGGACTTGGGCTCTACTTCGAATGGGGTCCCAAAGAAGAGATTGCGTTGGGAAAATACAATTCAACTAAGTAGGAACAAAATAAAAAACAGTAAACAGGTGTGATTATGTGTTAATATAAAAACTTAAGATTCAAAAAGGGTAAACGTAATTTCCCTTTAAGTTTTAATATTGAACAGATCAATAAATTTTGCTGTTCTGTTTCCCTCCCTCTCTAACCTTTCTTTCCTGAAGTAGGTACACCAGCAGGATGCAAAACCCATGTCTTCCATATAAGCAGACTTAGATAAAATGTAAAACTGTCTGCAAACTTAAATAATTTCTTTAAAATTTTCTGCAAAAAAAAAAGGGGCTTCTGAATCCTAAAGTGCTACCACCAACAAAAATATCAAGTTGTATGAAGTACAGGTTCTACCATGAGGCTGGTTGTCAATCCGTCATGATTAATGAATGTGTCAGTTTCGTATATAACAAGCTACTGCCCCACAATGAACAAAATCAAGACATATTTCAGATAGAAAACTTCCTAAATTTATAACTCTATATTATCTGGGTTTGCATATAAGCTTGCTCGTATTATTACAGTGGCGTATGCAAGGGTTTGGGGGTTTAAACCCTTAAGGTTTGAATTTACCGACAAATACTTTTTTCTTTTTGATATTAAATAAAGCAGCTACTATTCTTGTCAAACAATAGTATTTGCTTCTGAAAAACTCAACCCAGAAAATCTTGCGCATATGTATAAAATAGCTTTCTTCTCAAAAATATTTCAACATCTAAATCATTCGAAAGAAACGCAAATACTGCAGCAAACATTCTATATTATAAAACCATTCAAATATAACACTTGAGAAGAAATCCTTTTATTTTAAACAATTTAAATCAACGGAGCTGTATTATCCATTCATCGAGCAAGAGGCACTTACAGGGTCCCAGGGACCGATTTACACACCTGGGTGCTTAGGCGCACTAACAAATGTGGTGCTCTCTCTTCCCCCTTACCTCAAAAAAAGATAAATAAACTCCCTTTTTACTTACACACTTATAATATTTATGTGAAGGCTAAAATGTGAAATAATTTTTATAAATAATATAATACTTTGTAAAAAAATTTGGTGCCTTCTTTTGTTTGGGGGCCTGGGCTCGGGCCCTGAATGCCTTTTTGTAAATCAGCCCCTTTGCACTCCCTAAAAAACAATGGAGCCGCCTCTGGGGTTCCTATTTTGTCCACTTTTTTAAATAAAAAATCCAGGGTGGCAGAAGAAATTGGACAAAAAAAAAAAAAAAAAAATCCACTGACTTTTCAAATTCTGTTTGATTATACAAATATTAGTGATTTAATAGAATCAGTATACCACATGATAGTATTATTTATTAGCCCTTCAAGTCAATAATTTAATAGAAGTGGAACAATAAATTAACCCACATTATAAATGTTTTTTAACTTGCATGCAACAATTTTACCAAAATGAAACAGATGGTTGAACATTGTTCATATTCAAAAAGAAAGCAATTTTCATCCTGGAAATAGCTTTCCAGGAAATAGAATCAAAAAGAAAACAAAATTTTCATCCTTGGAAAAAAAAATTAATAAATAAATACAATATAATAATGATCATTCAAAAATAAATACTGAATCTTTAGTTAGTTGAAAAAGATAACAGGTTCTAAGAAGGAATATTTAATGAATAATTGTAAACAGGCGTTTATAAAAACTGGGATAAAATAAGCTATTTCCAAAGTGTGCATCTTTTCTCAATTGCAATTCACGGTCTTTTTGCTCAATTCAGCTGGCATAGCGAAAACAATACATAGAAGCAAAACAAAGTCACTTTATAATAGCGCGAAAAAGATACACAGGTTTACTTTCGACTGTGCCAATAATCTACAGCCTTTAGCAATTTTTAACTAAATTTTGTTTCATTGGTATAGATAAAAAAACTCAAGTTCTTTTTAAATATTAACCCGTCATCAAATTCAACCAATTCAGTCATTGTTCAAGATTATTTTAATAATATTATTGTAAAAAATTCACTCCGTCATTTATCATACAATTTTAAATAATGTTGATATACGTATTTCTACGTTTTCATTAATTCATTTTTGTAGACGCATGACACTAGACTCGTAATTTCGAATTTTCCCTGGAGAAGGGGAAGGGGACCAAAAGGGTGTTCTCAATGTAAATCTGAAAAAAAAAAGCTCTTACACACACACACGTAAATACACCAAGCTTAGTTTCCGCCAGTCTTCCTCCGTTTGTAGTGTCCTCGAGAAAGTTCAAACCTATCCTTGTGTTGTGCCATACTTATTACAAAGACATGAAGTATCAAATGAAAATAAAAGCAGGGTAAAACAGAACTGTTCACAAAACTGAACATCAAAAAACTTACCCTTTTTTAATCCATTGTCCATAATTCGGCATCATGGCGGAAAGAAGGAAAAGGGTGTTCCCCCCGTTTGCGTTCTCCTCGCTCGGCGGTCGGCGCGCATGCGTAACTGCGTAGTGTTGATTGGTGTTATCAATGGAATGGAGCAGAGTCACGCTTAAAATAGCCCTTTGATTTTATTGGAAATAACCGGTTTTGAAGAGACAGAAAATCGTTTTATGATGATATACTTTAACTTTTTTCTACTAATTTATTCGTTATTTCAATTCAAACAAAGTAATATTTTCCTTCCTGTATTTGTGGAACATTTGAGTAACAGGACCGTCTAAAATTTGAATTTTTCGGAGACTTGAATTCAAGACCAATTAACTTGGAAAAAATAAGTCACCAAATTGTCTCATTTTTAAGCACATCACTTTTAACAGTGTGGAGCTGCTGCTCACTTTAAAAACATATAGGACCCTAACTGCCTCCAGCATCTACAGGTCATGGGGTTTTATGAAATTAGTCATGGAAAGTGCTCACATGTATAGCCCAACATGTGGAGCAGCGTTTTACATGGGCAAAGTTTGGAAATTACGCTTCAGTAATAAAAAAAACAAGAATTGAAGATAAGCTTCTTATTTTCGAGTGAAAGTGACAAGGATGAAAAAAAAAAGAGTTAGATTTGTTGTTTGAAAATGGGAATCCCCATATAGGTTTTTCGGTAATAATGATGTGCTGTAAATATGGAGAAATTTAAAATTTGTTTATTAAAAAATACAGAGGATGATATCCCAAGAAAAGAAGTTTTTTTGTTTAAAGAAATCGTAGAATTCTCGCAGACATTATTACTTTAAATACAAAATTGAACTGGAAATTTTGTTTACAAGGAAACATGTGTGTTAATCTTCAATAAAATCTTGTTTGCATTCTAATATTTGTATTAATATTACCTGTAATACACTTAAAGTCAAATGTGTAATCGCGTGTGATGTTAGTCACGTTATGTTAGTCACAGGCAAGTTTTAGTAAAATACTACAATTTGTTTTGTTATTTCAAATATATGTCAAATTTACAATTATTAACGTGAAAATAACCTTTTACATAGATACTACCAGGGAAAAAATAATAATTTTATGGTTGAGTTTTAGAGAATTGTGTTGATGAATTTAATACAAAATTTTGAGGGTTGCAAATCTGTTATGTTAGTCACGTTGATCAAAATGTTCCCTAACTGCCAAAAATGAAAGTAATATTATTATTTTTGTATATTGACTTAAACAACTCATCTATGCGAAGAAGAATAACACCTTGTTTTTGATGTTGTGACAAAAATAAGGCTCGCACACAGAAAATAAGATTAAAAATTTATTCTAACTGTTATGTTAGTCACAATGGAATTACCCTATTGCTTTTACAAAATTACTTAAAACAATCTTACAGAACTTTGAAAGGTTCGTTTTCATTAACATGGTACATTGTTCACAATAACACCCCGTACCAAGAAGCCGGAGGAGCTCGAAAATTAAATGTTTACTCAATTCCCTCTATCAATATGTAGAAAAGGCTATAGCAAAGCAATGAACTATTACCTTTTCTTTTTATTTTCTTCTAGAGTTGAATATTTATTGGTTTATGACAATCCAAGAGAGATCGTAATAAAAAGATGGTTTGAGTGAGATGAAGAATTAGTTTTTAATATTATTTGACTGAAGAACCATGGCATAAAGTTTGACAGCTTATTTGAAATTCTGTGTTTGGAAGAAGAGGACGCTATTTATTAATTTATTTTTATTTTCATTTATTTATTATTATTATTATCGTTGAAATTGATTTTTTAACTCTCCATACAATTTAAAAAATAAAAAAATAATAGAGTCTGGTAAAGTTCAGATGCCTAGTTGATTGCTCGATTTCGAATGCATTTCCCATACTTGAACTGGAATAAACTTTTCGTTTCTTCAAATTTCATATATTAAAATTAAGGGCTTCAAAAAATTTAATTGCCTACATAAAATTTGGATTTCCGCTCTACTGTATAAATGCTAAAAATATATATTTTGTGGCACCAGCCATATTTGTTTTTCAAATTAAGAGCTAGAAAATTCTGTCAAAACTATTTCTGAAGACGCAACGTAATTCTATGCATTACTGCTAATTATGCAGTCCGGTTATGCAATTCAAGATCTGGAACCAAGAGCCATAGAGCCATTTGGAATTCCCGAGTAACGACCGGCTGACATTGAAAGATAGATTCTTACCTGTAGGGATTTTTCCCGCGTTGCTTTGAACCGTTTGGTCAATGGGCAGGTCAATGACGTAATACTGACGTCATAGAAACAAGAACTGAAAGAGGACCCGCATTTTGCACTGCGTGACCTTCCAATGTGTAATTTCGCTCTACATTGTGATTGCTGGGGGAAATTTCAGCAATTTTGCGTTGACCTTTCACGATACGATCGCAATTTGTCACCTACGTTTGCGTGAAATAAGTAAGTATAGACTCTTCAGTTGTCGTTGGAGCGATTTAATTATCGCTTCGTGACACCCTCTAAAAAATCTGTAAACTCTTTAGAATCGAATGAGAATAGTTTTTCCCTTTTGAAAGCACCTATCCCAATCCAAAAAAAATGACAGATAAAATGACATCCTATCAGTAAATTTCGACTTCGAGTTAAAACTGGAATTTCTTCGTAAGCACGATCACTAACGTACCCAAAAATTATCTCCTGAGTAGGAAGGAGGATGAAGCATTTCTTACTTGTATTTACGTTGTTACATTATTCATTAGAAATAAAGCAGTTTTTCTCATTAAATAAATTTATTTTGAGTTAGAAAAAGTTGGCATACAAGTAACATCTTAACGTATGTCATTTAATGAAACCAACACAGCAAACATCAATTCTGTACCTCAGAACCAGAACGACGTAAATCCAAAAATGGCGATTTTCACTTTACTGCTGCGTTAGATGTAGAATCTTTTTCCCCATCATGAGAACGTTATTCTATAAAAGAAATTTCTTCACAATTATTTAGCAGCGTTTAAGGAGCACTAGTTCGATCCTTTGCATGTACCCGGACAATTGTTTTCTCCCTCTACTGGAAATTTATGTGAATGGACTTACGTTAATCTGGTTCTGAAGTACAGAATTAAAACTATTCAAATAATCTGTAAGAACTTAGCTCGTGAAAACTTTAAAGTTACTTTGGAATACCAAACTTGAAATTGAAACGTTTATTTCAGAAACCACCCAAACGACAAAATTTCTAATTTTCAGAGAGCATTTATTTCTTCACGTTAAACTATTTAATAGCGATTACAACAATATTTTCTGAAAGAAATATATCTAAATATGTATATATTTCAGTTTGAAATATTGAAATCCTAATCGAATTTTTCATAAATAACGGTAAAAATACTTTTTCGAATTTTTAGTGCTTGTCGCTTGAGTGGTTTCTGATATAAACGATTCAATTCTGATAAATCAATAATAATATACTTA
>JAXGGA010010336.1:0-47402 GCA_038373865.1 Uloborus plumipes | reverse complement strand
CAGGAGACAAAAGATAAATCTAATTGAGTGATATAAAGAGGCACAATGTATTGGGAAGTTACTGTATTACTGTACATTTAAATGTGTAAGTAATTTTTATAAAAAAAGATCGATGTTTTGAAACATCAATGTTTTTTGGTCGATGTATCAATACCATCGATGTCCTGAAACATCGATGTTTTGACTTCGATGTCTCACTCCTTTAGTAAGAATGCAACTTCTCTAGTTTCTTCTTTCAACTGACAAAAAGAGAAAGAGAGATACTGAAAAAGAAATACTGAACAAAAACCATGCTGTGATTTTTTTTTTCTTTTTTTAGGGGGGGGGGTAAAATTAACTATCCAAGAACTAGAGATGGAGCGAAGCAGGGTTTGGCCAAAGCGCCGAATACTGAAGCTTCAGCCAACTAATGGCTAAAGTTAAAAGTTGACTAGGTCAATAAATTTGAAAAAAAAAAAAAAAAAAAAGCTTTCCTTCGAACTATTGCTTGTATGGAGGCAATATTGTTAGTACTTAATTCCACAGTGTTTGCAATGTAAATTTTGACTAGAAATATAGCAATCCCTGAATGGAAATTTATTAAAACAAATGTGTTTAAGTAAGCATTTAAACGCGCAGTGTAAAACAACAATAATAACCAGTTATATATATATATTAAAAAAGAAATTATTCATTAAAAAAATTGAATGTTCTGCAAAAGTCGTATTTAATATTTGTAAAAGTAATAAAGGTATTTTCTTCAAAACTTTTATTGGGTAAGTAAAATCATTGCTTTTAATAGTTTCCGTAGCAAAACAAATAACATAGTATTACTACATGTAGTTAAATGTTCGCATTGTTTGCCAATATTCAAAAGTAAGTCCATATAAAGTATTTATAAAATAAATTCTCATAATTAAATATAATGAATGCTTCTAAATCAATGATTGTAGTGAATTTCATACAAAATATTGCAATTAAAATGTCAAAATATTGTAAAATTCATCAAAAAATTTAAACGCATAAATATTTTAACATACTTTGCATTTAAATGAATACATAAATAACCAATGTCAAACCCTGCCTGTCAAGTTGCGTTGCAAATGCTCAAAGTACTTTCATAAAGCAATGGATTTGAAAAAAATATAGTTTTACACTATCTCCATATTGAAATTAATGTTTATAAAAAATAAGAAGAAGAAATTTAAGGTAGCTAGTTACACGTGCTCAAGTTTGTTTAACAAGTAAGCTTGCACACAAGGTGCTTGTACAGTCACGCAAAAAATGAAAAAAATAATGAACAGATAACAGCTGTTTCAATGCTAAAAGGAAATGTTTCATCAATCTAAATAAATTCGTTTAGAATAGTGAAGTATTAGGATGATAAGAGAACACTTGTTAGTGAATAAGCAACTTACCTATTTTCTGACAAATATTCGTGTTTCCAATGATGAGGAAATTATAGTTCCTACATTAAGACTTTATTAATTTTTTTTTAAATTTACTTATTTATTGTTTTTGTTTCATTTACTTATTTTTTTATTAATTTATTTATTTCTTCTCTTTTTAAATTCAGTAAACACTTTTCCTGAATAGAACTTTGCTTCAACAAAAGTTTGTTTTGAAAATTAAGAGATTAATTTTTCAACACAGAAAATACGAAAAAATAATTAATCTTTTGTCAGAATATTGTACAAAAACCCAATGAATGTGACTACATTTTAAACAAATTTTCATTGAGGGAAAAATCTTATCTTACAATAAATTCTCTTGAATTCCCCCTCCTGCCTCATCGCTATAGATTCGGCCAAAGGTAATTTTGAATTCTTGTATAATTAGCTAAGATATTTATTTACCTATGCCCATGTCCATTTTTAAATTTTAAGCATTAGATGTTAGATGCAGTAAAATTTTAAATGCATTTACTAATTAAAGCCGTTCATCGGTATTTTTCAAAATATACATTTTTGCACGATGTCTAAAATTTTCAAGTTTTAAAAATATTGTAATTCCTAATATAGCTACATTTTCTTTAAGCTTAGATTTAATGCTCTCAAAGGAAATAAATCATAGAATTTGTGTTTCGTTTGTATATAATCGTCACGTTTAAGTTCTTACTAAAGCAGAAAACTTTTTGTAAACAAAGAGAAGTAAAGAACGCAAAAAAGACAACATGATATGTCATAATTCTACTTTTTGTCAACACTGAAACATACAAACATAGAAAAAAACATCTTCAACTTAATAATCTTTATATCTCGTCAAATCTGTAGCATTCAAACAAATATTGAAAAGAGGAAAAAAACATATTTTCCCCTTTGATGCAAATGCTTTGATGATTTTCGTTTAAGATTTCCTAAACGTTGGAAATCTTTTATACAGAAGAAGTTTTATAACTCTTGAGGGAGTATAGAAAGGAATATGTACGAATATGATTAAGTATTTTTAAAAAATCATTGAAAAAAAAAACATAATTTTTCTGTTTATTTGAAGCCAAGTATTAAAGAATTTATTTAAAAGGCGTTGCCTGACGAAAAAAAACTATTCTGGGATATTTTACTAGTGTTTGATAGAACGTCTAATGTTGAGTAATATATATATACATACATATAATATGATATAATGATAATACAGAGAGAGAGAGAGAAAGTAAGAGATTTAATGCCCTCTGCAAGCGGGTTTCACTAATATAAAATCTAAAAAACCATTTTAAAATTTAGTTTAATGTTTTCTGACCAAAAATTTAGCATTGTAGAAAATCAAAATTAAAAAAATAATTAATGGTGTTTTAAGAACATTACATTTGAATGTTTTGATTTTTTTTATGCAAATTGTCGAAATTCCTAAAGGTTAAAAATTGGAATTGTGCACATCTCCATATTCCATTTCATCCTTAAGTTTCTTCATATTCTATTACGGTCTTCTCTGTTTTCTTACCCTCAAAACTGAATTTTTAATTTTTATTAAAAAATTAAAAAAACGCATTAACTCCTATTTCTCTCTGAATACAGTTTTCTGTCTACACTGAAACATAGTAATAAATATTAAAAAGAAAATTTTAATTTTTACTTTATTTGATGCAAACTAAAAAGCCCTTTTTTTTTAAAACTTTTTAAAAGAGGAAAGCCTTTATCGTCGCGAAATTTCACTTTTCTCTTCTTTTTTTTTTTCCTTTTTTGTTTCGTTTTGAAAAGTTGATTTTAAATTGTTCTAAATTGCGGGTATTATGCTCTTCTATAGGATGATTAAAATTAATTTCACAACAGGAGCAATTTGTTTTTATTGTAATGTATTACTAACGCTTTTATGTGAGCGATTTTCAAGTACACACACATATGTTTGTGTTCAGAGTCTAAATAAATAACTTAGAAGGTTAATATTTTTTTTTTTTTTTTTTTACATTCCCAAAGAATTGGAAATTCCCACTACACTTCAGAATTAAATGAATCACTACACAAATATAAAGAGTGTCACCCTTTCTAAGATTCAAAACGTTTTACAATTTCAACAATTTCATTGCATTCGTAAGTAGTTTCAAAGGGCTTACGCTAAGAGCATGAGGAGACGAAAACAGATGTACCCAATTTCCACGTACACACACACATATATATAGTTATATATTTGTATGTGAGCATAAACAGGCGCATGTTTGTGTGTACTGCACAGTCAGGAATATAGTGTCGGCTTCTCAAAGATTCAAATTGCTTCATAAATTTAGTAACACTTGTAAATATTTTCGAAGGGCTGAAATAAGAGCGTGTTGAGATGATAAAACATGTACCCGATTTTACGCAAATACACACACACGCATGTGTTTGTGTATGTTGTGTAAAGTTCAATCTATCACTGCACGGATACGATGTCGTCTTTTCAAGGATTCATAGTTTTATGATGTTGGGAATTTAATAACATTCCCGAGCGTCTTCGAGGAAGAGCCACAAGATGTAGAGAAGAGAAGATATGGGCCAGATTTTCACGCACATATGTTTGAAATGTATCACTGCACTGATATTATGTCCCCTTCTCAAAGATCCAGAGTGTTTTTATGATGCTGGGAATTCACTAACATCCGTGAGTAAGAAGAGCTACAACAAGATGCGGAGAAGAGGGGAGATGCTCTCGTTTTTCACACACACACTCCTGTAAGTTTGTGTGTGTGTGCGTGCTGCAGAATTAAATGTATTACTGCACGGCTATAGTGTCGTTTTCTCAAAGATTTAAAGGGTTTTATGCATTAACTAATAAATTTACTTAATTAAGGGCTGAATTAAGAGCTTATTGAGAAGAGAAGAGATGGACCCGAGTTTTACACAAACAAACACACACCTATACGCATCTATGTTTGCGTGTGTGTGCTGCAGAGTTAAATAAGATGACTGCAGTGTTACGGTGCTATTCTCGCAAAGACTCAAAGTGTTCTTATGACGTCGGGAATTCGTTAACAATTTGTGAGTATTTTCGAAGGAGAGTCACAAGATGTGGAGAGGAGAAAAGATGCGCCCGGTTTTAACGCACACACACCTATAAGATTACTTATGCGTGTATGTGTACGGCAGAGTTAAACGAATCACTGCACGGATGCGATATCACTTTCTATAAGATCCAAAGTGTTTTACGATGTCGGGAAATCACCACACTGTAAAAAATAGATGTTTTTACGGTATAATACAGATAATTTTACAGTAATAAACTAAAATTGCTGGTTTCAGTTCATTACAGTGCATTTGACAGTTTTAAAATGGAACCTTTGCTACCAGTATTATACTGTTGTTATTTTTAATTACTTTTATTCTAAAATTGCTAATTTTACAGTAATAAGTTGTAAAAATGCTAGTTTTACAGTAGTAAATTTTAAAATAGCTAATTTTACATTTCATTACTGTGCTTTTATTGTTTTAAACTGGAACCTCTGCAACCATTATTATACTGTAAAAACAACAGCATTTTTTTTTTTGCAGAGCAACATTCGTGAACATTTTCGAAAACGATCTACAAAATGTGGAGAACACTACAAAAGGTTGGGTCATGTGTGTGCAGCAGAGTTTAACATATCTCTGCACAGATACGATTTAACTTTCCCGAAGGTCCAAAATGTTTCACAAAAGTCGGGAATTGAGTGAGAAGAGGATGTGGAGAAGAGAGAAGGGACTCACCACCAGCGGGACCCCCTTCCCCTGGACCTGGGCTTGGCTGTGCGGACGACGGAGAGCAGCGCGGCGATCAGAGAGATGAGGAGGGCCGCTCGGACGGAGCAGACGATCATCGTCGTCTGCCGGAACACCTCGCTCTGCCTGCCTCTGGGATCGTCAGCCGCGCGCCACACCCCCGCTCCCGCCGGGGGTCGGGGGAGGGCCGGCTTCCCCGCATCGCACGTCCCTTCGCGGCCCGCTCGTGATTCGCCCGATGACAGTTCACTCTCACTCCATCAAGCATTAGAACCTCATGCACCTCGGCGCTTCGCCTCCTCATGCACTGCAAAAACTGAACTGTTGTTTTTACAGTATAATACTGGCAGCCGAGGTTCATACTTAAAGCTATGAAATGCACAGTAATAAACTGTAAAACTGTCAATTTTACAGTTTATTACTTTAAAGTTAGGAATTTTAGTTTATTAATGTAAAATGCAGCTGTATTATACTGTAAAAACAACAGTATAATACTGGCAGCAGAGGTTCCAGTTCAAACCTGTAAAATGCACGGTAATAAACTGTTTAACTAGCAATTTTACAGTTCATAACTGAAAAATTAGCAATTTTTGCAGTTTATTACAATAAAATTAACTGTATTATACTGTAAAAACAATGTTCATTTTTTACAGTGTGGAACTAGGGGTGCGACATCGATGACAAAACATCGATGGTATTGATACATCGACCAAAAAACATCGATGTTTTTTTTGTTTTTTTTTTCAATAAACTTCGTACAAATTTGAATACATAGTAGTCCCTTGTTACATCGCACCTCGTTATATTACTCATCTATACATATAATATTTATATATCAAAACATAACTAAATATTATATGTTTATATATGCAACTGTGAAAGACAGAAAGTGGAGAAGGTAAACTTACACCAAAAACAAATCCAGAAATATTCACTCTATCATTTTTAAAGAGGAAACTATGTAAGATAATGAAATATGTTTCGTACTTTGATATAAAATTGATATCTTCTCAGGATCATGTTTGAAATTTTAAATAACTTCCTGTTATAACTGAAGACGGAACCAATTATCTTAACTTATTATCTGCTGTAGCTGTTAATTATTATATGTAATTTTACTATATTGCACTGTACTTAATGTATTTTCCCTTTTTAATGTAATAATAATTTACTATTTATTAACTGTTAATTATATATATTAGTGCTTAAAGACCAGATATTGAAGCTTTACGTACAAATTATTAATGTTAGAAAACAAAATCAAACAATTAATTATTTGAGTGGTATTGTTGTTGCCCTTAAATAAAGTCTCAGTTACATAAAGCATTGCTTTTTGTCCATAAATTACTCAAAATTATTCCAAAATCGTTATTCTTTGTCTTGTTAATCTCGGAACAAGTTGCCCCACTCACGGAACAACTTGCCTCAAGTCGCAGCTAGTTGCTCCTTTTCTGCTTTACCTACCTATTTTCAAAAAAAATTATTATTAAAAAATCTTACGAAGTACAACTCAAAACACAGTCTGCATATCAAAGGGACAATGTAATACTAGGTTTTAACCTCGGAATAATAATTCTAGAACAAAGTTTTCAAAACGAATTTTAAACTTGATCAAAAAACAGAACTTTTAGCCCCGCTCTCCCCTAATACAAACAATTTTCAAAAATTGATACTCACATCGTAATATTTTGTAGTAAGTCAAAGATTATTTTTGTTATAACAAAGTTACGAAATTCTTGTTACTAACATTTTAAACATTAATTGAGACCTACTAATATTTGGTACAGTATTTATTTATTTCAAATGAAGCTTTTTTTGTTTTAAATGTGTTATACAATTAGTCAAGTACACAAGGGGCAAAGTGAAATATGTAGTTTATATCGTTTATCTAATTCAATCGAGGGTTAACCCACTTACGTAATCATTTAATAATTGATTTTTTTGTACTCCTTCGTTTAGCAATTCACTTACTTATTCATTCATTCACTTATTATGATATTCATAGTCTTCACTATTTCGTTTTGCTCACTCGTTTCTTTTTCCGTTCATTAATTTACTAATTTATTTATTTTATTCCTTTATTGCTTCACTATCTGTTCATTTATTTATTCATACTTTATTTCCTCATTCATTTGAGGAAATATATTTTTAATAATCTGTCAGTGAAACATTTTATAGAAAAAAAAATTTTTTCACTTTACCCCATGAAAACAATTACCATGAAAACAATACCCATGACAACATTTTCCAATGCATATAGTTCTTGCTCTACTTGTGAATTATGTCTGTCATCTGGAGCTTGTAGCCAGCCGAACTGCAGACCAGTAAGAGAGTCAAACAACTCAACAAGTCGTGATGTTAAGAGTTATTTGCGTCTGTGTGAGTTTTCTAAACAATATTTAATGCGATTCAACTGGAATGTAAGTTATTCGAATTATCTTCGTGAGAATTAGCTTTTCGTTATTTTCTTCTTTTTCCTTTTTCATTTTGAAAAGTTACTTTTAAATTGGTTTAAACTGGACTATACTAGCATTTCTCAACCTTTTTTGACAAATCGGAAAGAGCTTTTGAAAAAAGTTCGCGGACAGGGTGATGTTCTTTCTTTTTCTTTATTTTTATTTATTTATTTACGTATTTATTTATTTGCAAAAAAAAAAAAACCTTTGCATTTGCGAACCGTTGGAGTATGATTTTTTTTCCAACCACTGATGAGGTTTTTCTTTTCCTACCTTTTTTTCGGAAAAAAGTTTTTAAAATGTTTGCAAAATTTAGGCTCGCCAACAACCTGAGGCAGTCAGAGAGTTTCTAAGTAGCTCCGTAAATTATTTAAACAAAAAAAGAAAAGTTATTGTCACTCATACCTTTTTGTAGCGGCAGATATGTGAATTTTTTCCTCAAAATTTTTTTTTTTTGGGCATACCTAATTTTGCAGTTATATGTTTCATCCAAGAGTAGGAGAGTTGCAACTGTACAAAGCCCTGCGGCTCATATGAACAAATCATTTGACCAAGCGTAAGTTGTGCGCAATGTGTTAATATGCTTAAACTTTGGAGGAATAATCTTCAGTAAAACCACTTGATAGTAAAAACTAAAAAAAAATATTAATAAATTTTTAAAAATTCAGCAAATAGTCTTTCATTTTAATGTAAATAATTTTTAAGAACATCTTGCTGTTAACATAGTTCAAGATTGAGTAAATTATTGTTTTGAGCGTTAGCTTTTCTAGAAGGACAGCAGAGATGCAGTAAGCATTCCGGAGTAGAGGGGCAGTGAAAACTCGCTGCAGTAGACATGCAGTGAAAACTACCGGCAGTAGATATGCAGTAAAATCTACCGGCAGTAGAGATACAGTGTAAGCAGTCTGATAGGGGAGCGGCAGAAATTCTCACAACCCGTAATATTAAAGTGTTGATCTGTGTTCACAGAAATAAATGTAAATCAAATGTTAAAGTAGAAAGTGCCATTAGAAACTCGCTTTTATTCTAAAGTCGTGCGTGAAAATTGTTTTAATCAATGTTGTTACACTTAAAAGCAACAATGATAGCAAATAAAATATTATCAAAGTGGTAAAATTGATACTTTGAAATGTTTTTCTAGTGGGAGTACCCAATTATTTTTTTTTTCTTTTATGTCAAACACCTGTATAATTTGTTTATTTCTGATAATTTATAAGCAATAAAATAGAGATAAAGCGCCAATTTTACTAAATGCAATGAAACAAGAAGTTCTGTCAAGAACTAAACGAGCCTACTTTACCGTATATCGACATCGGCATTCTAGCAACTGATAAATATTCTCTTAATTATGTGAGACTGAAAATTATGTCAAACCTACCTTTTTAGCACTAAGAGCTGATTTCTAAAAACAAAACATACCTCTCTCATCTGATGAAATAGATACCGTTGAAAGTAAACAAAAGAATTAATAAAGTTGTAGCATCTTTTGAAAAAAAGAAACAATTATAGTTCTTCCGTAGAAAAGTTCCTTAATTTCTTTCGAAAAAGAATTAAAATGGAAAACACATCAAAACGCATTTTATCAAACAAAAAATCTCGTTCCTAAACAAAATATCTCGAATTTTATTTTTAATCCGTTGCCAATAATTAAAAATAAATAAACTTATTAATTAATAATAAAATGCTCTCTTAAATGCATAATTTTTTAGAAAAAAATCGTCTGCCAAAAAAAAAAAAAAAAACAATGTAATAATAATAATGATAATAATAATAATAATAACTAAATAAAACAAATAAATGAATGCACAAAATATCGTCTTTTTGAATGTTATTTAAGGAAGTTCTATTGGCGTTTATAAACTTTCATCAAAGCGTCACTTTTGCACAGCTCATTGATGCTTTTTTTTGTAACTATTTCTTCACATTAAATAAATAAAACATTTTTTTGTCATGTTTTATGTAAAATTACAGCTGTGCATATTTCTTACTGCGTTGTCAATAATTTTCAGATGATTGCTTTATGCATTATAGTGTAACTTTTAACTGCTTCCGATTTACTAGTATTCTTTACGTATGTTATTTAGTGAGATAAAAAAAATGAAAAGACAGTCTGAAATAGAAGCAAAACTATAACGTTTAGAAACATGGAGTAGAAAATAGGAATTCAAAGAAAAAAAAACGCTTTAAAAATAATAGCAATAATAATAATACATATTTGTTTCAAAAAACAATATTTTAAAACCTAGCAGCAATCCTTGAACACGAAGACTTTTAATTTGTCAGATAAGAATTTAAGGGGAAAAATTATTATGTACTTTTGAAAATTTATAATGTAAATGCTGTAATTTCGAAAGACATACCATTAATAATTCGGTTTCGAATATTTGTCTCGATCTAACATCTTTAAGGAATGCAAACTTTTCAGAAAAAAAGTTCAATATGAAAAAAAAAACTTGAAAAGTACAGAGGTCTTCATCCTAAATCACACATAATGTGCGTCTCACAGCGCGAAGAATCTTCCTTGAGTCAATGTCCGCAACAAGAAGTTATTAATCCCATCCGAATGTAAAACAAATCACTATGGGATCGTAACAAGGCCCGCAATGCGTGGTCAAATGAAATGCTCCTGTTTTAATTAAAAACAAAAAAAACAGAGGGGGGGGGGAGATATATGAGAGGGACAAGGAAGACAATGGTTACGAGGGTGAAAGCATCGCCAACATAAACGAGTCACATTATAAAACAGACTCTTGACTGGTTTGGAAGGTACAAAATGTAAACACGGCTCACAGAAAATTGCGCATTTTCCACTGACAATTGAATAGAAGTAGAAAAGTGATGCAGAGGGAGAAGAAGAAAAGTCGTATATATCATTATAAAAATATTTTTATATTATCAGTTAACTATTTTCGTAAATGAATTTCTAAGTCACATGCGTAAACATATTATTTCTTAAGTGGAGCATCATTGCTGTGTTAGCTGCTACTAATGCTGTTCTTAGTCTTAAGTTCACTATCTTCATTGGGGTCACGCTTAAATAGCCACGGAAGAAACGAGGCATTCCTTTTGATACAAAACAAATTCTTTGTTATTAATTGTTATCATTTAGCACAAATGCGTTGGTGTTGTTATGGAAATTCCTTTGTAGGAGAAACTAATATTTCTTTAATTAAAAGAGAGAACAAACATAAATTAAGTTCCTGTCTTTCTAATATAAATATACATGTATGGCGTCGGACCACAGATGAGATGGCAATGCTAACTTCCGGTGTAAAGGCGGAAGTTGATGCATCTATTAGTTATTAGGTACGATTAGAGCTGCTATATGAACTGTCTATATAGGGGCCGCTATATAGACTGTATATATAGTCTATATAGGGGCCTTAGGTACGCCAACTGTTGCAGATGTGTTTTACCTAAAGGTCAAGACTAGCGTTCGCCACCCGCCCGTGGAGGCTAAACAAATTTATTTGGCAACTACAAAATGGGATGTTGGTCACCAAACTGATGACTCACTGTCAAACATTTTTTCACGAGACCTCCGTCGAATCTGCGCACGCGCAAAGTCTCTTCTGACTTTCTCGAAATAGAGGGGAAATGCAACGAGGAAGTAGCAAGCGAACAAAAACTGAATGCATCGGGAAAGGCGCATCCTAAACCTACCTCCCTTTTTTCAAATGGAAGCGTTCGTGGCTGCCAGGCGCACAATACGCAAACAGACAGTACTTTCTTTTTTTTTCGAACAGAAATACAAAATGCCGAAACTTTCCGCCGATTATCGAAAGAAAAGAACCATCAGCATCATCAGTAGCAGCCAATGTTACCTTGGAGTGAAAATCCATCTGCTTTACGAAACATCTACATACATAATTTCAATCTAGGAAATGCAGTGAAACTTTGTTGGAAAAATAGTTAAAGAAGACCAAATTCATGATTATATACTCAGCAAGCTACATATAATGTTTATTAAACTTCAAGTATGCATGTGCGTTTAATTTTGTTTTGTTTGCATAATGTCTTATTATTTGGATTTCAAAATGAATAATTTAAGAGAATAAGAGATTTGTATTTTTTTAACCTTTTCTTTTATATATAGCAACAAGTTAAGATACATACAAGTACATAATGTAATACAGTACACTCTCGATTATCCGCGAGGGTCTCGGGAACAAAACAAACATAATTAGTTGATTTTTTCGAAAAAGCATGAATTTAAATTTTGTTTTTTCGTAACATTTCTTACCCAAGAGTGAGGTGTACTTCATCCAATAAATTTTTGGGCGTTATCTTAAGTACCACTTCTAAATAGATTTTAGATGCTTGAAAACCTCAAATACAAATGATTTTTAATGCTGTACCTATCGTCACTGTTTGTACATATCATGTTTTAAGTGTAGGGTCAGGTGGTGTAAAATGGGTCGAAAAGGAATCAGGTTTTGACAGCAAAAAATATATTAATTCAACCAGTGAATAAACTGCTCAGGATATGCAAATGACTCTTCCTTGTGACATTTAAAGTGAAATACCTATCTCGAAAAAAAAAATATTAATACCGATAAATAAGTTAGAAAATGTGCTGTCAATGACCCATTTTTTCCCCATAGCGTGGGGTAAAATGAGTCAGGGCTTTAAGGGGTTTAATTTCACGATTTATTGAACAGTAGTTCTGTACTTTTGTTCATTAATGAGAAAGCAATTATCACATAAGCATTTCTAGAAAGAAATATTGTCCTCTTGCTTTATTTCAGGGTCAGGAATGTCTAGCACTGTTTACGATGAAAAAAAATCCTAAACATCATCTCTCTCCGGAAACAAAAAAAAATTTACTGTATTTTAAAATTTCATTACACGTTATTCTACATTGTGATGAAGAATGATGGCATGAGAAATATACTTTTTTGACATTTTCCCCAAAAAACTTAACTTGTTCTCATTTTCCAACTGTTAAAGGTTGCTATCAATGCACTTTGATTCAGAAAAAATTTCTTTTACAGAAAAGGTTTATTTATTATTTATTTAGTTTTGTGTCTGTGTGTCAGTTTAATTGATTTTTTATCTCTAGACTCTTTCAGTATGCAATCTTTTCAATATTGTCGGGTAGAAATTTCACGTTTCTTTCTTCATGTGCGTAATTTTCTCCTCTGTTATCTTTTACTGTTTTTTCTTTACTTTTGGTTATTGGTGTATAGGAGAGAGTGGGCTTATAATAGAAGTTTAAATATGCATAAAAATAAAGCACATGCTTGACTCGCCTTGTTACAATATCGAAGAAACAGCCTCACTTGTTGTTGAGATCTTAGATGTTGGTGCCGTTCCTTCAATTTGAATTCAGCGCTGTAAAATGTTTTTCTATGATTCGGTTGCCGAGGCAATTTTTTTTTTTTTTCACCTTCTTTGGCGAAAATAAGTCACTTTTGCTTAATTTCTTAACAACATTTTCCGAAGGATGTTCATCGAACAAAAGCTGTGCTTTTAATATTGGCTTTTGATTTAATTTAATTATTTTGCACTATAAGTTTATATATTTGTGTATCAAAAGAATGACAAAGCAATATATTGCTTGTTTTAAATTAGTACATACATGCATGACAACGAAACACGAGTTAGAAAGCAAAAAAATATAATTAGCTCTTTAGTATATGCTAAGCCTAATCGAATACGAAAAATGACCCATTTTACCATACGCAAGTTTTAATATCCCTGAAAATTTTATTTTTGCTGTTTTGTCTTTAGCATTTTAGGAATTTGCTCCTGAAAATGTACTCGAAGCAGAAGGTTAAAAACTTAATGTGTATTTCCATTTCACTTTCTTTGAATCAAAAGTATTTATAATGATCACAGTCAAGCGTTTTTTTTTTTTTTTTAAAGAAAAACACTTAATTTGTAACTTTAAAGTGGAGTTCGCACCTTATTTTGCATGTAAAATATTGCCTGGTGTCCATAATTCATAAAAATGGCAACACAGAAAGAAAATATTATTTGCACAATCTTAAAGGAATTTTTTTAAGAGCCTGACCCATTTTAAATCATCTGACCCTAATGCAATTATTTTTGAGCAAAAGACATTTTTTATCTTCTTTACGCCTTATTTTACGCTTGTTTCGGATTATCCGCGATACCCGTGCCACCCAATTCCGCGGATAATCGGAAGTGTACTGTGTATACTATATATGCAGAATGGAGTGGAGTGGAATTATAGTTTTCGAAAGTGATTCAAAGTGGCCACCAACAACGCCAAATTGGCCACTAACATTTTTAGGTTTATTGGCCACAATCAAATTTTTTTTAGTCTTAAGCTTTAGTTTTATCCTAGAGTCACATTCATTTGTGGACAAATCTTCACAATTTTATAGGCTACTTAACGAGACCTTAGATAAGAGGTATTTAGAGATATCATATAGACAGCGGCAGATTAGCTAGAAAACAGGCCTTGGCAAGAAGGAATTGTCGTTACCTCATGGGGCTCCCTATTGATTTTAAAAGATTCGGATGTTCATCAAGGCAATATCCTCCCAGCAATTTGCTGAGAATGAATTCCCAGAAACGCAATTTCCCACGATCTACGATGATGTTCAGGAACTATCCCCGAAAAAAAATTGTGAACATGTTTAATGAATTTGGGGAAAGGGGGATTAAGGCGCTTCCCCGAAAATTTTTTGAATTAAACGATCTCTGGAAATGTTAGGGAAGATGTGCGTATGATAAGAAATAATAAGTGACTTCTCTGGAGAAATTTTTGAAAATTGAAGTCTTAAAATGCAACCGCGTAGGCTATCTTTGGTAAATGAGATTCAGAGACTTTCTCCCGACATTCATTTGAAATTAAATTCTATAAAATCGAAACTTCAGATGATTTTTGCTAGTGTCACAGGGCTCTCCTGCAGTAATTTACTAAAAACGCAATTTTAAGCTACATTTGGCGACGTAAATAGAAATGGTTTGGTTCTGAAATCCCATCCACCTTTCCCTCCTAAGCTACTCATCCATTATTTATTTTATTTATAAAATGAAAAAAAAATTGGGAGAAACTCTACCCTACATTTTTTCATTCAAAAATATTTAGCTGTTTTGGTTTTACATAATGGAATTTCTCAGTTTCTTCCCCAATAATTTTATTTGTTTGAAGTACAAAATTCTGTTGCTCTTGAAAAAACTTACATCATTTGGGATTCAGGTGATTTAAAGCTTTATATATTTTAGATTGAGATAGGATAAACATTTTAGCATTTGTGATATTTGACAATGAAACCTAAGATAACTTTTTTCACTTTATATTATTTTAAAAATGAGGCCTCAAGAATCTGTTACTAACTTTTAAGTTTTACACTCATACACTTATTAAAGCAACTGATGTCACTTCTCAATATCAGAGTTTAATTATTTTCTTCCATTTGTAAGCTGTTTCGGTGGATGATTTACTTTTTTCCACTCTACTCTGATTTTCGTGATAGTATTGTTTGTGATACCGATTTAAAAAAGAAAAAATTAATTGGAAGAAAGTAAAATACGGGCATAGGGAGCTGTCATGTTTATCTATTTTTTTAAATGAAGCTTGACCTGGATTGCTATAACGTGCCAGCTACTTTTCCATTGGTCAAAAAAAATGTTTAAAACGTATTTCAGCTGGTTTTAGTTTGATAACTTTAATGAGTGTTTTCAAATATTCCAATTTTTAGATCTTAGCAGCCAATTTTCAACTTTTCAGTTTTTCAATACCGTAAAACGGGGTGTATAGGAACAGCGGGGTGATTCGGAAAAAACTTCCTGATCATACAAAGAAATTCTTCATAAATATACCGGCGGGTATTTTTGGCAGTTTTTTTTTTCGGAAAGGTAATATAAGAAGTAGGAAAAACATATTTTTGTCATTCTGGCAACATTATTGTCTTCTGTGCAAAGCCACATTCGGGACACTAAAAAACATCAAGTTTTCATGGTCTGCAAAACTTTGTATGTAAGTACAGAACCCCTTATGTCTTAAATCTAAGAATCGTATTTTTAATCGTCCATATATCTGAGCAGCAGAATACCATATTAGAACAGACAACATATTTATCAATTGTGGCATAAAAATGAAAAAATCTTAATAATGTAATAGAATAAGGATTTGCGGGGGAATCAGAACACTTTGTTCTGTTTTTCCAATTCAAACTTATTTAAAGGAAACTGAAAATTGACTGAAAACTGAAAAAAAGAACGATGAACCCACTCGGCGATCGTTCAGAGGGATTGAGTGACTGCTGCTAGGGCGAGTCTTAACATTAGGTCTAAGGAGCAAAAAATCCGTGATACGGAAAATTTGCCGTTAAGAGGCGTGGCCGTTTAGCAAAGGTGGCTACTCGAAAAGGTTTTAGTGTACTTTTACATTCTTCATTAATTTTGTAAAGTATTTGTTGAATATTTCCAATAATCTATATATGAACTGTCTTTCTCCAATAATCTTTCTTCTGAACTGTCAAAAATAAATTATCTTTATCTTCCAATAAAATGTCCAATTATAATTACGGTAACAATTTGAAACTGTTTGAACTACTTTGTTCATTTGTTGCAAAACCTTAAATTTGATGGATGGTCTACAGACACTTGAAAACTTAAGCACAAATGTAGCGTTTTATTGGGATTAAAACAAAGAAATATGGAGATAATGACATCAATATTGATAAAGAAAATCAATCACAGAATAAAAAGTGCCAGTAATATTATACATGTGAACTGACTAACCTGCTCCCTGACCATGGATGTGACGGAAAGACTGACATCCGTTTTACAGGTGGAAATAAATGCATCTATTAGTTTTTAGCCTTTTAATTAAGAGAAACACGCACATCAAATTTTTATTTTCTCCCCTCATTTAGATAGACTCCCCCTTTGCCAATTCCATAGCAGTTGTAGGCAGACTATATTTTAATAGTATTTTAAAGAATTTCAACACATTAAGATAATTTCCAATTGTCTTAATATTGTCGGCACCATGCTAAACTAACGAATGTGAAAAATCGCATTTTCAAGTTCAATTTTACAATTTAATTAAATTAAAATGACAGCTTCGAACGATAGTTTTGCACTTAAGGATATCTATAAAAGTTTAAAAATTGAAAATAACCAAACACGTCAGGTGGGAATAAGTTATATGCAGTGTTTTGGCTCTCCTGAAAAGTGTCAATTTTCACATTCGTTAGTTTAACATGGTGGCGACGATATTGTCTTACTTTTTCATCATAAAATTTGTTCATCGATTTCTTTCCCAGGAATGGTATTCATTTCTTCTGAACTGGAATAAATGAATTGTTTTGGTTATAAAATCTTTTCAGAACGGATAATTTTCGTCTTGGGGAACCAGTTTTGAATTATCTCTCTTGCTTGAGCTCTTGCTTCATTTTTGCGAGTTACAAAGTAAGTCAAATAAAACTATAATTATAAAAGTTGATCAAATATCTGAGCACTAAAACCATGAATTCTAACATCTTGTGATAAGAAAATAAAAGCATAATCTTGTGTGCAAAAAAACTAGATTTCAAAATCTAAAGTAAAGAGACTGTGCTCAGAGGGGAGCAAATTGGGAAGACTTACTGAACTGAAAATTTTATATTATACGTGCTGCATACCATCCAAGATGCCAGTGGAAAAAATTTTAAATAAAAAATAAAAATCAATACATTCAAGATTCAATATCGTAATTTGTTTCGTTTGTGCTACTATTCAAATAACACACAATCTATTGCAAAAAAAATTCTCTAAGCAAGTTTATTACACAATAAACAACAATAGAAACAGCATTTAATGACATACAAAAACAAACAAGTTTTGAAAATGTAAACAATACATTTCAATCAAAATTTTATGCATTATTAAAAACACAGGTAATAATTTAAAATATACATCTTAAAAATTTCACATAATAAAAATTTTATGAAATATACCTGTTATATTCTTGAATGATATAAGTATTTATCTGAATTTTATTTAGTTTATACATTAATAATCACAGAGTAAACTTAATATTGCATAAATTAATGTATAATCTTTAAAGCATTTCTTCAGAATATATTTGGTTGCAAATAGATAAAAAGAAGCATTGAATTAATCATTTTAAATAGTACTCTAATTCCATATGACTAGAAAAATAACATTGTGTCATAAAGCAATCTCGTAAATCTCATAAAATTGTATTTTGCTGTTTTTCCACTTCACAAATTGATGCACTGGTGAAAGCTTCAAAATTTCTAGAAATGAATGAGAGTTTGACAAAGTAAATGCTTAAAACTTATATCAAAAGTATTGCTCTTATTTCTTTGAAATGCTCATGCTTTTATAAAAATTTTAAAGTTCAAAAATACTTCCATATGAACTAGGAGTCTTTATTCATAAAATATTCTAAAACGTGTGCAGTCTTTCAGATTTCTGTACAAAGAAACTTTGAAAAATTGTTAAATTATCATTTCCTCTTCATCTGAAACTGCTTTGCCGTATCCTTCATCCTGAAGTTGATTATCAGGATCTACCAGATTACCTACAACACAAAGTTCAAAACTGATTTAGGAAAAAAATAAAGTAATTTCTGAAATTAAAAAAAATATATTATTAAGAATTTTTTTAAAGCAAAAATGATTTTTTGGAGAAACAAATATGACTTTTAATAATTAAACAAAATTCTAAGCTCATAGGAAATATGTATCAAAGTATTTCTGCTGCATTAAATTCCTGTGTAAATGAAAAGTATTTTAAAAAAAAGATATTAAATGATAATTTGGCAGGCAAATTTCAAAGATTTTGACAAGAGTGTGGCCAAAGTTATATCCACTGCATCATAAGTAAAAAATAATCCAAAATGCTATCACGCATGAAGTTTTAAAAGACAATTTTACCATTTAATTCATTTTCTTCTGATGTATTTGTAACAGCAGCAGAAGAAGGTCTAGGGCTGACATTGTCAACATATTTGCATCCCTCTGGAAGATTCATTTCATCCATTTCATTTTCGTTTGCTCTTTTTTCATCTAAAACTGCAATAATTTTTAAGTAATCAAGATATATATTTCAAAGAATTTAACTAAAACAAATATCATTTGGCGATGAAATAGGTACAATGAATACAAGCATGCAATCGATAAAAAATTCAAAATGGTAAATATAAGAGCGTGGAAATTAAACAAAACAAAATTATCAATTTAAGGAAAATGAACAAAGAAAAAGGGTTAGCGTTTAAATGCAAGTTAACATGACTTTCATACATGAATAACTTTCTTTGAATGCTATCAATATCAATACAGTAACTCTTTGTTACATTGCATATCTTTATGTTGCACATTTGGGTATGTCGTGCTTTTTTTTATCTAATGAAAAATTATATATATTTTTTCAATCTTGTTTTACATTTGACATAATAAAAAAAAAATTGTCATACTTTTTTCCGAAAAAATATTTTCTTTTCTTAATTAATGAACAAAACATAGATTTTCCATACATAGTATAAACTAATTATCTTGTATTTTATTAAGAAAGTCATCCGAATAAATTCTCTATTGTAGATGTACGTTTATTGCATTATTACTATTTATGACCTTGGTTATCGTGTTTTGATCTCCCCAATCAGCGTGATAGAATAAGGAATTACTGCCCTTAATCAACAAGAGAACATTTGTATGTCTTTCAACACAAAACTACAGAAAATAAGTAGAGAAAGAACATTATTAAGTAATTTTTCTGAAGTATCATCGAAAATGCAGTCACAAAGTAAGAGAAATGTGAAAATTACTGGACAATGAAAAGATACAAAACATAAAATAGACAAAACAAACATACATAAGATAGTACTGCGTTTAACATTTTAAAAACAAATTGGAAAAAAAAAAAAAAAACAGAAATTCAATCTTACCATCAGTGTATGCATCACTTATAGTCAGAGGTGTATTTTTAGAAATTTTATCCATAACCAATGAAATGTGTTTCCTCAGTTTTGACAAATCCTTTGGCATTTTCAACTGGGCCTCGGGAAATTTAGTTTCATGATTGCCTTTTCCAAGACAGTTTTTCAATAAATATATCATGGCAACATTTACCTTCTCTTCCCAACCCTGAAAGACGAGAAAATACTGTAGAAAGGTTTAGCAGTACATTCATTCAGAGCTACAAGAAAGGACAAATAAACAATGTTAACTTCAGGAAAAATATATTCAGTGCCATTTTTCATATTTTTTCCGTTTCCAAAGAAAGAACTGTATCCTAAAATTTATTATAAAATGCGTTCAAAATTTCAGAATAATACTAACATTTTAATCGATTTATTTAATTTGGAGCAATGGTGAAAATGATTTCTAACCTCGGTTTCTCAATTTTTATCTCAAAGAATTATCTCCTTCTCTACCAATTAAATAATTGTGCATGCTTTTCAAGAAAAAACTTGACAAACACAAATACAAAAGTGGCGACTAGCAACAGCCTCTGAGCCAGCTATTCTGGGCCTAGCCAATTTTTCAATCCCCAGTAAAGATCACAAAAGGCATCTTAACCCATTTATGCCCAGTAGCCTAAAAACGGGACGCTTGTTAGTTACTGCATACAAAAACCTGTAATGGGTATATCATTTTACTAAAGCTGTTTTTCACAAGTTAAATAGTCCTTCTTCTTGAGAAAACCAGTTAGAGCCACTAATTGGACATCAGAGTTTATTTTTTGACAGCTATTTTCAGACAAATCAGTCAAGCAATGATCCAGCATGAGTAGCCACAGAAAGTAAGTGTTTTTTTTTTTTTTTTTTTTTTTGCGAACTTATTTTTCATAAAATTAAACAATTTTAACATAATTTGCTTAAAATTATTCACAGATGATTTCTGTAATGTTACTTTTCAAAAGTAAAGTCAAGTAAGGTCGTATTTTGCACACATATCTGCCTAGTGTCCCATAAACAGGATGTTAAATAACTTAATAAATATGGCAACGGCGATCTATTTTACGCCTAAAATGTAAGTAAACCATTTCAAGTAAGAGTTTTAAGCAGATAAAATTTTTGAAAACCTGTTTAAAAAAACTTGGGCATAAATGGGTTAAATCTAATCACCTCATTGCAAGTAACAGCTTTTTCTGGTAAACTACTAAAAGTGCTTACAACCCTTGTAGAAGTAGTAAGTTCTCCCAATTTCAAGAATACCTTATGACCGGAAAAACTTAAAACACTGTCCCCTGGTTGGGGCTTCTGTGCAAAAATTTAGTACATAAACATCTTCAATTTGAATACACTTAAATAATTGCATCATATTTCCTTTTACTTTGCTTTGCTTAAGACTATGCATATTAAGTACTACAACACCAAGTAATGCATCTAACTAATTCACTTCCCAAAAATTTCTACATCATACATTTTTACTATATATTTTAAAGAATAAATATCTATGTGCAAGCCTGAACACCTAACAATTGCACTTAAAGTATAGACTTGAACATGGGAATGATTACACGTTAAAAGATAGAATTAAGTTATGCATCATTTTTACCATGCCGTGATAAAATAAATAAATTAACAGACTTGCAGTCCTATTTATTTGTTACCTGTTGGGAATCAAAATCAACAATCGGAGAAAAGCAAGCTGACAGAAACCTGCACTGATCTTCGGCTAAATCAACGGATAATCTTAAAAGAAGTAAAATAAGATTTGTCGCACAGCCCAAAGCACATGAACTTCCTTCAAGAGCTTTAAGATGCCTATCCATGGTTTCAGTAACAGACATTATCTGTTAGGGGAAAAAACAGCACAAAAAAATTATTTATTTTAAAGTGAAAAAATAAATATCTACTAGTTCTACATGAAATTTTCCTGCTTCAGTAAAATATTCTTCGATAAGGAATAACTTTCTTAAGCAAATTTACAATTTCTTACTCATTTTAGGCATGAATTGTACAACTGAAAATTTTGCCTTTGCATTACTTTGTACATCTAACACAAAATGCTTGGTATAACAATAGCAGCTACATAAATTCCGGTGATAAAAAATGAAGTGTAAATTGTGAAACAAATTATCAGACTTATTCAACGGTTTTACATTCATCAAAAATAGTTCTAAAAAATTATACAGAATGTTTTGAAAATAATGTGCAATTTCAATGTAATTAAGAAAGTAAAACATTTACAGACATTTGTACCTAGCATATAAATTTGCAATGTGTAAAGGTATACATATAAGAACATATTAACTACAATATCAAAAAAATCGAATCTTAAAATAGAGGTACGCAAATTATATCACTTCAAGACCAAAATGAAATTTTATTTACCTGTCGATGAGTTGCCTCCAAAAGTGTATCTAAATTATTTAGTGGTGTTGGAGTACTATCTTTTAGCTTAGTCAGCAACCGCTTTTGAACAACACGAAACTGAAGAGAACGATGAGCAATTAGGTCCTCTACTTCTTGGATCACTTGCCGATTCTTTGCAAAGAAGATAAACAGTTTAAGGTTATTTAGATGAAGAGTTACAATTTGCAAAATAACACTTCTAACAAATTTTTCTCAAATATTTCTCATTCTAAATTGAATAATATTAAAAAATGTCTGCATAAACAAGCATGTGAATAATAATTGACAGTTGTCATCTTTAACATAGCTGCATCAAAACAAAACTTTAACTTCAAAGCTAATTACTGGTATTTAAGTCCTATCCTGTTCTTTTATGTTTGTTTGTGCAGTTATTAGAATTACTGTCGGCCCTGCCTTAACAAATACCGTCGGTTCCAAGAAATACTATTCGATTAAGAGGGGCATTTGTTTAAGCGGGGATCTTTAACATTGCGTCTGTGGCATTGGATGGACGATGTTTTATTCGTATAAGCGGGGTATTCGTTTATCCATTACCCGATTAAGCGGGGATGACAGTATAACTAAGTATTTAAGCTTTCAATTTTGAATTTTTCATACAACTAATAAATGTAATGGTAGAAAAGCTCTTGTGACTCATAAAAGTTGCACTAAATCACTACATATCCTTAAGAAATTTTAACTCTGTATACTGAATACTGAAAGGTACACAACATTAAAGAAATACATTTTTAAACAAGCCTTATCTATCAGTAAACTTGGAGAACAAGGAAATTATGAATTTTTAAACAGACATTAGAACTACTGCCAAAATAATGTTTTGATGTATTTTAAAACAAGACATGAGTTAGGCTATTTTACATTAACTTATGTACCAACGCACACAACTGAAAATAGTGAAGCAGGTATCAAATATTATGCAAAAGCTTTTTGTATTGTTCTGTAAGTATAAGTCTTAATTTAGAATTGGAGGAGAACATTTACTCCTACCACGCCAGCACTTTTCAGACAAGAGCATTTTCCCACCTATAATTTGATCAACTCTCAATTTACTATAAAAATATTTTGGAATACAGAGACTTTTGGGTAGACTAGCACAAATCTTTTTAGGACAAGATTCCACCAAATTTCTGCCCCCATCTGTTTTTCAAACAAAACAAAATTTTTATGAATAAATATGATTAGAAGAATATGTCTCTGCCAGGTTACATATCAAAGTAAGACTGGATGTAGGGGAAACTCGAGCTACCATCTTGGATTCTGGAAGTATTTTTTCAGTTTTGGTTTCATACTTCAAAACCTATTTACTTGCGAATAAAAACATTAACTAACATATTAAAGACAAAAATTTGACTTGAAGACGATGTTTTTAATTTTATCTAATCTTAATTGGTGAGGAGATATTTAAATTCAACGTTCGAGACTTTCCATAAAACTAACAATTTTCATTCCTTGTTTTATTATTAGCGCCCTGCAAAAGGTCTACAAACCATTTTCCTTTTTATTTTAATTGGGACTCTGGCTCAAAATTAACGAACTTCGAAGTTAAATAACACTCCTCATATTCAACAGCTGTAAAAAAACACCTTTTTAAAGTTAAATTCATACTTTTCAATTTATCAATAAATGATTTTACTTGCACATAAAAAAAATTGAGACATAAAATGAAAACTGAGAAGAAAAAAAAAACTTCCCCAAAATTCAAGATGATGACATGAGTTCCCCCTCTTTGTGGCCATATTTGAATAGACAACCCACTAGAAACATATTTCTCTACTCATAGTAACATATACATATTGTGTTTTGCTTAAAAAACAAATGAGAGTAGAAATGTATACCCGTATCTTAGAAACATTTGCCTATTGTATTGTATTTGCTACCGAATATCTGAGAAAATTTTAAAATACAGTGAAAAAAGTTACTTACAGTGAAATGCTCTTCAATAACTTTAAAATACTCCTGAAGGGGAAGAGCGGAAGAATAGCTGCACTTCAATTTAGCATTATCTGCTTCTTTTCGATATTTGTGCTGTAATCTCCTAACCAATTCTGATACAGCCAGCCAGAGAGCAGGAAAACTATCACTTTGCAATCGATATCGCTCTATAAACAGACATACCTAACTTTAAAATACCTAGTTCAAAAAACAAAGAAAGAACCGAAGAAGAAAGGGGGGGGGTAAAAGAAATAAATAAAAACCTGATACATTTTGCATCATTTGAAATTTTTAAAAAGGTAAACAAGAATATTAAAAGAAATCCTTAAAAACGTTCATTTTATTTAAAAGCAGAAAAGTAAAAAAAGAACAATCAACAGTTTAAAAAATTTCCTTTTACTGGGAGGATAATTCCCTGGATTTTAAAAATTCCCCTAATGTGATGATAAAATTTAAATGTTGGAATATGTTAGAAATTCAAAAATTAGAGCGTATGCAATTTAAAACCCATGCAATCACATGTTAGCAATATCGAAGTTAAATAACAGGCCATAATATGAATTGGCAATCATGAACAAAATGGTTATTTATTTCAATAAATATATTGATTTTTAAATTTATAATAATGATATTTATGAAAGGTTTCAACCAATAAAAACTAAATTTTTGACTAAGTGTACAATCAAAGAATGTTTTAAATTTTTAAGGGAGTAGATAACATGATTAAAAGAACTTAAATGAAGAATCACAATTAAAAAAATCTTACGAGCTGTTTTGGACGGCAATATTGTAACTATGTGACCTGAAAAATATTCAATGCCCATTGCTCCACCGGGATACGAAGTTCCATCAGACATCAAATCTTAGAAAAAAAAAGAAGTCTCACTTAAAATGTCAGAACTTATATAAAGAAATCCAATGGTAGTGTAGCACACAGAATAAAACAGGTAAGAAAAATGTTCACACATTGTCTGTTCCTAGGAAAATTTAAATATTTATATTGACATGATTTTTCTTCTTTGTACTTCACAGGCTACATAAACTGAAATGCAAAATTTCAAGATGCTTCCTATCAAATGTGACGATATAATTTAACATAACAATGTAATAGCATATTGTAATATTATATAAAATATTACACAAAGCAAAAATAACAGATATTTTTGAAAAGCTAACTGGTTGCTTGCTATGTGCTGTACAAGAATTTATGTTTTGTGCAGCTGAAAATAAAAGAAGCCTTATAACCTATTTTGCTGTGCATTCAAATAAATATTCGATCTAAATCTTATAATGATACTGATAACACTTGCATTCTTTCAATTTCAAATTCAGGGCTAAACAACAAAATATTTCAATTTATTTAATTTAAGCATACTTATATCTGGATTAGATTTTAAAAAACTTATGAATTACAGAGTTTTCTAATACTTGCACTCATATGTTTTGGGAACCTCAACATGTATATGTAATATTTTGCAATATTTGTGCTTCATCAACGGCATTTTTTCTACTTATTTTCAGCACAAAGGTATTATTTTATTTCATACTTATATCTAGTAAGAAATTATTGAATGAATTTTATTTAAACATGACATTATTTCTTTAAAATTCATACATTTCAAGACTTTTGAGAATGTGATACTCTAAAGAAAGGTGAAATTCAATAGAGTAATATTTTCATAAAATGCATTTAATTTTACTATCATGAATAATAAGATAATAAAAAATTTCTAAAACTGAAATTAAAAATTAAAAAACCTTTACACAACCTCAGATTTTTTTCCAGTTAGAAAAAGTTTTTTTTTTTTTTTTTTCAAGACGTCAACTAATGCTTGAAAACTTTATGAAACATTTTTAATCACTAAAATGTTACTTAAGGGGAAAATAATTTTTAGGTTTTTAAAATAAGAAAGAAACCTACAATAAAATGTAATGTTGAAACAATGCTCACCAGGTAAAAGCTCTGTTAATAGAAGTGGTTTCTTGTTAATGTCTATCGTAATTTTCGTTTCAGCTTCTTTAACTGGAGGACATGATCTTGCTATTAAATTGAAAGGAAGTTGAGTTGATGCATCAATAATTCTTGGAGCACCTGTAAGTCATGAATTACTTTTGAGAGAGAGAATTATTCTCAAAGGTTGGCGATAAAAGTCTAACAATCATTGGAAAACAACTGATCTAAATTTTAGAGAAAATTGGTAAATACCATAGCTATTGATATATGCTGCATGAGCTGTTAGTTTCAGGCTTGTCGGTATGAATGGAGACCCTAGCATAACAGAAACTACAGCTTGAGATCCATCCATCACAGAGCCAAAAACAAACACATTTTGCGAAACTCGTAAAGGGGACTCGACATAGATTGTTAATCTGACATCATGAACTACAGTTCGACATTTCAACTGAATCTAAAAGGAAAGAGAAATGAATAAATGGAACAAAAACAGTAAAACTTGAATAAGTTGTTTACATTTAATTACCTTCATAACTTCAAAATGCTCTGTTAACCCACAAAAATGTGCATTTAGTTTAACAAGCCTGATCTGTATGTTTGCTCCAACTTGTAAGTGCTCCAAAAAAAAAAAAAAATTCAATTGTTTTTTGCTCATATATCTCTCTTACTTTATTTGTCCATTAGATATGCATCGATTGGTTTTCCCCTTGATCCTGTAATCTCAGTTTGATTTTAGTCTGGTTATTTTAGTACAAACACTGTTTTTTCATTATTGCAACATGTACTCACTATTCTGCAACTCTACTGTTGTGTGTTATCAATGCATTTGCATCGATAAACAAGTAGTAATAGTCAATTAGCCATAAAGTAGCTATTCGCCGCAATTATTTGATATCTTATACTTCATTTACGTTTTGGCTCATTCAGTTTCCATATATTTAACATTTATTCAGCATTTTGCAGCAATAAATATTGCAAATTATCTATGAAAAGAAAAATCATCTTAAATCCATAATTGATTAAAAATATCACTCTTCTAAATTTTCTCCTTTGTGATGCATACCTTAACTGGAACTGAAGGGACAGGTCCAAATGATCTTCGATAATCATCTTCATTTTCACTCATCTGAAAGGGTTAAAATCAAACCCATTACATAAACTTAAATTTCACAACATAAAAGGTACTGTTAAAAACATATTTACATACCCTGCATATTTCTTTATGCGAGTATGCATCAGAAAGGTAAAAAGAGAGTAGTTGACTCAGGCCCGCCATTTAGGAGGGCAGAGGGGGGGGGTCAATTGCCCCCTGCCCTCCTAAATGACGGGCTTTGAGAAATCAATGCATTTACTTATAAATTGGGCGTGGTTTTTTATGTTTTTTGATGAAATTGCGTTGTGTTTGGGCTCCTTGCCCAAACACAACCCCTCCGCTGGAAAAACTTGAAATGACGTCCCTGAGTTAACTCCACTCTCTTTCAAAAAAAAAAAAAAAAAAATGATAAAATTCTGCACTTTATATAATATTCAGTGTTTGCAAAAAAAAAAAAAAAACAGTATTCTGCTAGTTATAGTTTAAGTACAACTTCTGCTGCCAGAAAATACTCAAAACATTCACTATGAAAATGACTTTGAGACAGATATTGAGCACATATGGAATATTTTGTTCATTATCCTTGGCTCTAAATACATTTCTTTTTCTTTGTATTGTCTTTATTTTGTTACGCGTTTCTGGTTTTACCCAAAATTGTTTGTTAGTTCTTTCTTTTGACTGATTAGTTAAAATTTTAAACTTCATATATGTATATATTTTTTAAATGTTTTTAAATTTGAAAAGCTTTATGGGTGGTGTACTTAAAGTAATTTTAACTTTGCAATCTCTCCATTTTTTAAACAAAACTTTACAGTGTCATTGTTTGGAGCAGAAAAGCCCAAGAAGGCTCTTGTGTCGAAAAAGATTAAAAAAAAAAAACCTACTTAATACATTTTCATAAAATCCTAACTGAATATAAGTAACCTCCGTCACTGAAATTTCCTATATAATACTTTTTTACAGTAGAATTTGTTTTTTGATAAGTGTTTTATTCGGAGTAAAAAATGAAAAGGATGGTCATTGTTAATATACAAAATAAAATTGTGTTAACATTAAAAAAGAAATTTAAATTTAAAAAGAAAAAAGAAAACAACTCTATAACAGAGGCTACAATACCAGAAAATACACACAATAACAAGTCACATCTATAATTACCAAATAGTTCAAGAAACACGCAGCTAGAATTAAAGCATAATAATTAACTGCCTTAGAAATGGAGAATATGCTTAGCAAGGAACATGAATATTTTCATGAATATTTCATTTCCAGGAGCTTAATGATTAGAACATAACAGGTCAAAAATAAAAGGATTTATTTTATTACCGTAAAATGAGGTGCATAGGAACAGCGGGGTCAATCGGAACAAAACTTCCCGACCGTACAAAGAAATTCTTCATAAATATACTATTGGGTATTTTTCGCCATGGATTTTTTTAAAGAAAGGTAAGATCATAGGAAGTAGGAAAAAATTACTTTCGTCAATCTGGCAACGCTACTGGCTTCTGAGGAGGGCTGCACGTGGAATGCTAGAAAACATCACGTTTTCATAGACTGCAAAACTTCATATGTATGAACAAAACTTCTTATATTTAAAAACTAAGAGTGGTATGTTTCAACTATACATGTATCTGAACAACAGAATACTACATTAGAATTTACATTTTTTAAAAATTGCGTCATAAAAATGAAGAATTCTGAAAAATGCCATAGGAAAAAAATTTGCGGGGTGAATCGGAAGACTTAGTTCTGTTGTTCCAATTCAAACTTATTTGAAGGAAACTGTTTGAAAAATCAAGATTCTAACCCCAATTCTTCTAATCAAGATAAGGACAAGGATTGATTACTGTTTATCCCTTCTGGTGAGCAACTAGATCTTAGAATAACAAAAAGTTGCAGATTTCAAAAGATTTTTTCTCCAGCTAACTTTTTTTTACTTAAAATACGAAGGGGAAAGTCACATAGACTTTATGCAGTAAAAGTCCAGCACACAGACAGTGATGAATAAGCGAAAAAATCTTTCAGGACAATCCCCGAAACCCAGAGATTTTAAGAAACTAAAGAAAAAGCAGAGTTTATCCTAGGAGATGTTATGAAAAAACTTAACCCAAGTGACAATTGCTAGTTTTAAGGACAAGTACATATTTGTAGACTACATGAGTGACTTCCATTTATGTTAAATCTTTGTATTTCAATTCAAAAGCATTTCTTAAAATTACTTTTCATTTTTCATAAGTTTAAAATTATTTTGAATTTTAACAAATTATAAACGTTTTACTGGTATTGAAATTATACATTTATTTGACAGTAATTATCTGTTCTTATTCTCCCCCATCAATATTACTCATGTTTGTGAGACCTATTACAGGTTAAAGTGAAAAAAATAAAAATTTTAACATGTGTTCCGATTGACCCCTATCAGCGGGGTGATTCGGAACACCCATAATTTCCTATATATTTTAATAATAATTGTTCAAAATGATTTGTCTTTGCTTGGAATATCAAAAGTAAAGCAAGACCGAAGTTTTTACCCAAAAAACCAAATTAAAAAAAAATCTTTTAACTGCTTTTTTTACAATCAAAGCTGAAAAGTGTTCAGATTCACCCCATTTTACGGTATTTCGTCTGTTCCATAGGCACAAAAGTCTAAAAACTGTTTTTTTTTTTTTTTTTCAGAAGCATTACTTGTATAATGCAATTTATAGATAACATCTCTCCCTTTTCCTGATTATCACAGATATAGGAAAAATTATTTTGACACTTTCAAAATCAATTTGTGTCTATGTTATCTCTGTTTTACTGCTTTGAATGTTTAAGAGCCAAAACTGAAAAAAGCAAATTAACAGCCTGTAAAAAAACTCCTTTTGAAATTGTTTGAAGTTATTTTTTTTTAATTATCATTTTAAATTTTAATACTTCTTCTCCGCTGGAAAGCAGAAACTAAATGAAAGAAAAGGGAATTTTTATAGAAATAAATAACTCTACACAAACTTGAGAAATAAATTATAAAATAGTCCTGTAAAACAAGATATTCATGGAGACACTAATTTAAGTGCCCTCTCCCCTAACTAAAATTAAAAACTTTTTCTTTTCTTTTTTTTTTTGATAAAATTAGGGTGGAGTTCAAAAATTTACCATTTGATTAAAATGATTTTTTTACACAGCTTAAAAAAACCTTTCAATTTGATTTGACTAAGATAGTATTTTCTATTATTGTTCTTGTTCAGGAAAATAATAAAGAATTATTAGGTAGGAAAATGAAAGATTTTTGCAAACTTTTTGAAGTATCTAATGACTTTTTAGAACCAAAATCACTTTTTAAGCATTCAAAGACAGCATGAACCTATTAATATAAAGTTATGAAATAAATAAAAGACATTTCAAAAAAAAAAAAAAAAATTAAACTATTCGAAACTTACATCAGATGAATTTAGGTGATGAGCAACACTCAATGAAAGAGAAATTTCGTTTCCAAGTTTTTGAGTGCCAAGTAAATCTGGAATTCAGAACTATACATAATTATACACAAAAAGAAGGCTTTTCAGCAGAATAAATTGTTGACACATTTGAAAACAGATAAAATAACAAGAAATATAGATAAAAATCTAAAAATAGTCTAAATGTTTATCAAAATAAACATTTCAGTAAGAAAAAATAAGAAAAAAAATAAATTGAGGTTAATTGCACAAAATTCGCACACACAAAATATTTCCAGCAGTAGTTACTTAATTGAAGGTCAGAATATTACACATTCCAAAATGATAATTAAAAACAATTTATCCCTCTTTTAAAAAAGTTTTAGTTGGATTAAGTTTTTCTTTCAAAAAATACAATAATGAAATAAAGCATTCTGTAACAATATTTTAAAAAAATTAAAGAAACATTAAGTTGAAAAATAATTAGTTTTTTTTATAACTCTAATGAACCTGAATCTACTTATTTTATTAAATTGTTTACTTTGATTTGAAGACTTAATAATCTTTTTCAATCGATTCATCTCTTGCTCTGCCTCTTTAAAATCTATTTCCTTCGGCTCAGATAATGGGGATACAAATAAAGAAGGTTCCGTTCCCAAATAACAACATGATAAAGACCCTTCTTCGGAAAGAAGAGTAATGATCCCTTTTACATCACTAGAAAGAAATAAGAATTAAACACAGTCTAATGCATGCAAATGTGAGCAGACTAATATAACAAGCAAAACATGAAAGAAAATGAAATAGAAAAATAATACCAGCTAATTGTGTTTTTACTCACGCAAAAAACCCTCTAGATATAGCAATTGGGGAAAACATCAATTGAGCAGCCCACCTAAGTTGGGTTTCATGATAAATTAAAAGTGTCTGATTCGAAGTCACAATGAGAACAATCAAGAAATCATGTGGTTCTGAAACAAGAGAACAGAGTCAATGGCATTTCCTGATAAAGTTTTCCATTGATAATAATTTATATGGACCATATGATGACGTATACTGAGAAATACTCATAAAAATAATAGTAATTAACTATCAGAGGTGCACAATTAATTCATAGATAGTTTTAAATATTTTTATAATGTGGTCTGTGACACACGTAATTATGCAATGTTCCATTGAAATTTAAAAGTTGAAGAGTATGAAAGTGAGAGAAAAAACACCTAAAACAAACATTTAACAGAGATACTGATAACTGTTAAGCATTCCATTGCAAAGTATAAAATGAAGGCACATTCTTGTAATATTTTAACATTTTTGTCCTCTACTTAACATGCAGACTTCGTCTTACAGAACCATCTACTTGGTTCCAAAACCACTTTTGCATGGTATTACACTTCGGGCAGAGACAAGTAAAAATCTATCAAAACAAGCAAAATTTTTGCATATAATACAACATGTAAAGCTTAATATTAATATCAAATACCTGCTTTATAGCAATAGAAGCTCCGTGGAGTAAATCCAAATTTCTTACAAAATTTAAGAGATCCATGGGAATTTAAGGCTACAATAGACCTTTCTCCTATCAAAATAAAACATAAAATATAACAATTTTAAATATTTTTACAGTTGAATTTCACTGGACATTAAATACCATAGAAATATCTAAACAAGATAAATTTATATAGTTTGATTAAATATTACAAGAGTTACATATTATACATCCATAGTTTTTCACAGCTCTCCATTCACTGTTAGATGAAAGTTTTATGGTTTTCCTTTCATTTTATGAATTGTTGCAAAAGTACATTGCTTCGGAAAAAAATAAAACACACATAAATTTAAACAAAATAATAAAAACTGATATAAATATGAAAAAACTAGAGAGAAAAGTGAAATCCCAGCGAATGTGTAAAAAACAAAATTTGAAAAAGATGTTTACCATTGTGTGGAGAAAATGGTTTTGACCCTGTTTCCAGATATTATTACAGAAGAAGTTAGGCATTAATGAACTAATTCCTAATAATTAAGTAATATCTCCAAAAAGTAGCTCATTCACACATATGCAAACATTTTATAAAAGTGATCAAAACCTGTTTAGTATCTCAAGACATGCAAATGCATCAAAATCTCAAAATTAACCCATTACCCGCTGATGTTGCGTTGACGCAACGGTCATTATAAAAAATCATAAAAAATTCGCTATTTAACTAATATTTATACCGATTTCAGTTTTAGGTTAAGGAACAACCATAGAAACATGTTAAGTAAAAAAATTGCCTCAAACATTTTATTCTATATGTAATAAAAATTGTGGTTCTAACGTGCTTTTTTTTGCTCAAATTTGTAATCTATTTTTCTATCAAAACACTTAGAAAAGAAAAAAAGTTTAGGTTTGTATGTGAAATACTCTTAGTCAAGGTCACTTTTATAAAAAAAAATCCACTCAGAATTGATTCTGTGTCGGAGGGAAGGAACGCAAAAGCAGGTGTTGCGTGAGCGCATCGTCAGCGAAAAAGGGGTAGTCAGATCTTTGGTCAGACTGCCTGTCTCAACTGCTTTTTCGAAAGGCATACGCATTTCTATTCTGCGCGTTTTGACTTTTTTTTCGTCTCCGCCTTTTGAAAGGCCCAGAACAAGATATCTTAGTTTAAGAAGCATTCGAACATGTTTTTGAACAAAAAAATTAAAATTAAAAAAAAAAAAAACTCTGATGTGATGATGATGATTCGAGGCTCTACTTACGGTAAAATTGAGTCCGTAAAGAACGTTTCTTGCTACTCCAGAATTCAGAAAAAAAAGGTTCCTGTTCCTCAGCTTTGCATCATTGAGCAATACAGGCCCGTCATTTAGGGGGCAGGGGGGGGGTAAATTGCCCCCCCCCCTGACTTTGAGAAATCAATGTATTTACATATAAGTGGGCGTGGTTTTTTGATGTTTTTCGGTGAAATTGCATTGTGTTTGGACCCTTTGCCCCCCCCCCCCCTGGAAAAACTTGACGTCCCTGGAGCAATATAACATGGAAATGGGTAATGTTGATTAGTGAAATAATTTAGTTTCAAATTATAGAATTAGAGTCCGAGAGAAAAAATGTTGGCCATTATTTTCAAATTAATATTCATGCTGCACAAACAAATGCTCAGAAACTTTCAAGACTGTCTGAAGAAGGAAATAGAAAGTCACTGTTAGGGTTTTAGACGAGAGGTTGCACTTAATTTTTGCAGCCCCCCCCCCCTTGATAATAATACACAGAAGAAAAGTTCAGCTACAGGACCGTCAAGCAAATTCAGCTTTCCAATGCCAGTATCTGGGGAGCATTTTACAGCAAGATTTACAAATACAAAAAGGTACGGTGCAAGTATTTCTATTGTGTTGTTTCTGAAACCACTCGGGTACCCGAGCCCGAGTAGACAGATCTTCCTGATTTAACTCGGAACAAGTACGGCTTCCGTTCTAATAAGCACCATTAAGGTGGAAGCCCGATTTAGCTCAGAGAGCTCTGTTCTTTTGAACCAGGCCAAGGGCCGAGTAAACAACTGGTTTTGTACCCCTAGAGGCATCGTTTAACTTGAAGGATTTTGTGACCACGACCCATTTTACTTCGCCCAGCCACCATTAGTAACGACGGTGGAGTACTCCTCGGCTAGGATCAAACCCGGGACACCCCGGTTACGAGTCCGACGTCTTATTGATTGGGATGACCACGGCCCCATTGCCACTGTAAAACTGTTTATCGTTGAAATGCTTGTGATAATGCTCTCCACCCCGATTGCTACGAAGTTGATCATGTATGACCTTGGATAATCAGGTTTTTGTTAAATTAAAAATTTTTTGATTGATTTTTAAAAAACATTTTTTACTTTCTTCCAAAGTTCTCTGCACATTTCAAAACCATATCAAAGCTCATACAAATTTTAGATGTCTAAAACGCATTGAAACTGCGGAATTGTATCAAATAGAACTACTTAGCATCCGTACCCCTTTTCTGCTGACGTTGCGTCAACGCAACACCCTATATTTCTAAATGTAAGTGGAATTTTGTTCTTTTTGCAGCATAATACTATTGTATGGGCTCAAAATAGTAACTTTTATGATTTGTATCAAAAACAAATAATGATTTCGAGTTTCGGCGGTTAATGGGTTAAAAATATCAATGAGCTAAATACTTTCTTCAACACATGTTGGACAAAGCAGAAAGTAAAAACAATGCACATTGAGTTAAAAGCAATTTTACTAAATTTTGAAATTTTCTTTTAGTCAAAACATTAACCACAATGTAAATAAGCTATTCTCAGTTGGTGGTATTTGACTAGTCATCAGAGATTCTTGCTCAATGTAATTTTTTTTCTTTACTCAAAAAAATAACAAAATAGTACAGTAGAAGCCGGTTTATTTAAGCAGTGGTTAATTGAATCAACTACTTTAATAAATCAAACTAATAAAACAAGAACAAAATCCAGCTCTATTGAATTAGCTGCTTTATTGAATTAGTCGCTTTATTGAATCAAAACTGCTTAGAACAAACGTGATTCATATAAGCGGCAGCCACTGTAATAACAATAATAAATAAATAAATTATAGTAATACAGTAAAGAATCAATTATCCGGGATGTTTGGGACCACAGCTATCCGGATAACTGAATTTCCCGGTTTTCTGGATCGCTACAAAGCGATATTTGCCAATTGTTTATAAAACCCTAGTTACTATAACAAATAGTAATGCATCTTAAAATCTGAACAGAAAACGATCCAGAAGTGAAAACGATCCAGAAGTGCTTATAGATATTACAATATTAAAAATTTCTGAGCTATATGCCACTTACAGGGAATTTATAAAGAAACCGTCCATATTCATTAAGGTATTTCAAAAAAAAAAACCACTCTTCATTTTTTAGAAATTGCCAAGAATGCGTATTTAAAAAAGTGGCGGAAAAATCGACAAAATGTTGCCGGTTTTCTAGTTTCCCGGTATTTTGGTTCTCGGATAAAAGGTTCTGTACTGTAATAATAACATACATGACCTCTTTTAGGTGTAATTTTGTGATTAATTTTCATAGTTTTCTATTATTTTTCAGCAATGTTAATTATTTATGTATAATTCTATTACAATTATTACTAATCTTATTCTCAACATTTAATTCTTTCATGGTTCTTTAACACGAATTAACCTTTTATTCATAAATTTATCACTCCATGTTTCCTATTTTTTTTTTTTTTTTTTGCAAGTGGAAGTATTTAACAGACCCTGAGTGGAAAGTTTTTTTTTTTCTTTTTGTTGTGTTTCGAAAAAAGGCTGAGAAATATACCATAGATGGTAAACATCAAAAGTTTGGCAAGAAAAGAATATTACCTAAAATTACAAGCGTTGGCGATGTTTTATCTTCAACAAATGACATGTCTAAAGCAGGATCAGCAAGATCATATGTCCACTCAGGCTATAATATAAGGAATAATACATAATACATTTCTATTTTTTTTTAAATATATTAGATGTATGTTATACATACATAGGTCCTTCCTTAATAAATACGTACAGTGACTTTTTTCCCCTTAAAACTGAGATTTTCATTTTCATTGCTTTCATCACTAGCACTTGCCAAAACTTGAAACCTGTTATCAGAGAAAAGCATTAGATAAAAGTACTTTTCTCAAAGCAGCTCATATTTAGCATATTTCATTTCTGACATGCAACATTAATGTTTAAATTGCATAACACAATTTGCTTAGACATGAAACGTTTGGCCTAAAAAAATCAAAGTTAAATCAAATACTTAAATTACTTCATAAGTGTAATGACAACAAAGACTGATTAAAATAAAAGTATAAAATCGTATTTTGAATAGTTTAGTAAAGAAAATCGTGATAAGCAAGCAAACGATAAAGCATTGAGTAATCGCCACTAAGCAAATGGATGGAAATGACCAAGTTGGCAGTGTTTTGCAAGCAAACTATAGTTCTATACAAAATCACTTATCTGCAACTATTCGTTTTTTAATAAATATATATATATATATATATATATTGTTACAAATCTTGTAAATAGTTGTTGTTTTTCCTGCCTTGCATCAGTTTCACTAGTTTTGGTTTTATCTGACGACATGTTGCAAAAGTATCTGAAGATATCACTTTTATCATCTGTATACCGGCCCTGAAACACTTTGTAGTTTTTACACTTGCCCTAACTTTGATAAGCATGAAGACATTTTTCGCTCCGAGTGGTTTTTCTTTTTATTGCTGGAACTTTCCTGAATGGATTAGTCAACTTATGAATGAACTGGATTTTGTTAGAATATTGTCGTAATTTCGTTCTCGAGTATAAATAGCTGGCCTTGAACACAGTCAGTTAGTTTTTCTCAGATTGGATTTCTGAGAGGGCTCGTTTTCATTTGTTTGGGCGAATGGTTGTTTTGCTTTTGTAATTTCTTAATTACTGTTCACGTTAGATACGTGGTGCTGAGTTACTGTTGAGAGTACAGTGTACTGTTTGCTACCTAATTGCTGGATGTTTAGCAATTGTTTTCTGCTCCTTTTGTAAATAAGTGTACATACTTGTAAATAAATTTATAGTTACTTCCTCAAGATTGGAATGCTCATTTAAAGAAAGTTGAAGGTGCTTCGGACTCGTTACAATATATATATATATGACAACTCACTGTGATAAATAAATGTAGTAATTAGAAGTTAAAAAAAGCACAGAATTGAAAAAATACATTAATCAACATTTCCCTTTTAATTATGTTCTTTATACATTAGCTAAAATAGAGTAACTGCTATATGCTTTAATAAAGAGTAATTAACTCTACAAGATTTTTTAATATTGAAATACCTGTAGCTTTCCACTGTGAATCCATTCACTGTAACAAAAGAGTCAGTCTTATTTATATAACTTATTGGTCCAGGAATAAGACTCTTTGGTAAGAATCTGCTAAATGAGAATCTTTCTTGTTCAAAAAAATTTAAAGTTCCATCAAGAGACTGAACACAGATCATATCTTTTCCTGTAAATGAATAAATTAGTTTTAGAAAATAACGAGCAGGAAATAAAGGAAATTTGTTCACTTAGAAAAAAGTTTCTGGTGCTATTTGATTGTTTTTAGTAATGCTATCACAGTGACCAACCTACAGTTGAGACAAACCTAACCAAGTAGCATCGTGGGAGCTACCCAGGGGGGCAGAGGCTAATCCCAGTGCTATGATGCTGTCAGGTTAAATTTGCCCTAACTATAATCCATTAAATGTATAAAATTTAGCTGTCTATGGTTGGAGTAAACATAAGCTGTGTGTGTGTGTGTGTGTGTGTGGCAGATTCTGAAGGCTATTCAGATCCTAAATCCCAACATAATGTATAATACTTGTAATATAGCTCCATGGATCCTAATAACAACATTATGATGTTGCCAAGTTAGGTTTATGACAACAATAAGCAAGTGTAAATTGTGCGGTTGCAGAGGGCCACACAGCACATTATAAAAATGTGGGACTGGTACACTATTTTTAGACTTTGTTTGTAGGCTTTTGTACATAGATCCTGTGCACAGGGTCCTGCAATATGGGTGATATCAGTACTGTGAATACTTTAACAAAGTAGAAATGTAGAGCATCTACATAATTCAAAAATAAATTAGCTTGAAATATTGTCTTGCAGGAAATTGAAACAAATTTAAAAAAAATTCCACACAGTAAATATTTTTAAATTATAAGCAATACACTGAAGTGACAAAAGTCATGGGATACCTCTTAATATCGTGTCGGCCCTCCTTTTGCCCGGCGAAGTGCAACAACTCGACGTGGCATGGACTCAACAAGTCGTTGGAAGTCTTCTGCAGGAATATTGAGCCATGCTGTCTCGATAGACGTCCATAATTGTGAAAGCGTTGATGGGGCAGGATTTTGGGCACGAACAGACCTCTCGATGGTGTCCCATAAATGCTCAATGGGATTCATGTCGGGCGATCTAGGTGGCCAAATCATTCGTTGGAATTGTCCAGAATTTTCTTCAAACCAATTGCGAACAGTTGTGGCCCGGTGACATGGCGCATTGTCATCCATAAAAATCCCATCGTTGTTTGGGTACATGAAGTCCATGAATAGCTGCAAGTGATCTCCAAGTAGCTGCACATAAGCATTTCCAGTCAATGTTCGGTCCAGTCGCACTAGAGGACCAAGTCCATGCCATGAAAAAACAGCCCACACCATTACGGAGCCACCACCAGCTTGAACAGTGCCTTGCTGACAGTTTGGGTCCATGGCTTCGTGGGGTCTGCGCCACACTCGAACCCTACCATCGGCTCTTACCAGCTGAAATCGTGACTCATCGGACCAGGCCACGGTTTTCCATTCATCTAGAGACCAACCGATATGCTCACGTGCCCACGAGAGTCGCTGCAAGCGATATCGTTCTGTCAGTAAAGGCACTCGAGTCGGTCTTCTGCTGGAATAGCCCAAGAAATCCAAATTTCTCCGCACAGTTCTAGCAGACACGTCCATTGTACGTCCCACATTGATTTCTACGGTGATTTGACGCAGTGTTACTTGTCTGTTAGAATTCACGACTCTTTGCAGACGTCGCCGGTCTCGATCTTTAAGTGCAGGCGGTCGACCACTGCGCTGTCCATGGTGGGATGTTATGCCTGAAATTTCATACTCTCGGCACACTCTTGACACAGTGGATCTGGGAATGTTGAATTCTCTAACGATTTCCGAAATGGCATGACCCATGCGTCTAGCTCCAACTAACATTCCGCGTTCAAAGTCTGTTAATTCACGTCGTGCGGTCATCATCACGTTAAAACCTCTTCACATGAATAACTTGAACAGAAATGAAAGCTCTGTAAAAGCACTGCGCATTTATACCTGTTCTATGCGATGCTACTGCCATCTGAAAATTTGCATATTGCTATCCCATGACTTTTGTCACTTCAGTGTATATGAACTTCAAGATGTGAGATTTGAACAAAGCAAGCGAACTTAATAAGAAACACAAGTAACCCACATAGCCACAAGTTGATTCAAGAATAAAATATTCTATATTAATTAAAATAAATGAAAGAAAAAATAAAAAACAAACACAAAAGTTACCTACCTTGAATGCCCCCAAACTGTCCAACAAGTAAAGAAAATGCATGCCTCTGCAAGGTATGCTCGTACATAAGAGAAAATTTACACTGTATGCCATGTTCAACACTGCCCTGCACGGCTTTAAAGGAAAATAAAGATTTTTATCAATTTATTTTATATGTTTCAATTGATAACAATTTTATTTATTGATTAAAAAAAGAAGATAAGCGAAGTAAGGAAATGTTAATAGGATTCAAATAAAACAGAAAGATTGAAAAGTACCAGAGATTGAGTAAACAGAAAGTTTGAATGGATGAAGAACTGCCAGTTGAATCAATCCAGAGGATCTATAATCAAAGCATTCAATAATTAACTTTTATTCAAACATAAGATCATGAAGGATGCTACAATATGCTATGGTTTCAATTTTTACAGACATTGGAAATATGTGCAATAAAATATAAACAAGAAGTTCTGTCAAGAACTAAACGAGCCTACTTTCCCGTACATCGACATAGGCATTGTAGCATCTGATCAATATTCTCTTGATTATCTAAAACTAAAAATTATGTCAAACATATCTTTTTGCACTTAAAGCTGATTTCTGAAAGCAAAATATACCCCTCTCATCAGATAAAATAGACACGTAAAAAGTAAATAAACGAGTCAATAAAGTTTTGTCGCACCTTTAAAAGAATGTAACTGCTATAGTTCTTCCGTAGAAAAATTCCACAATCGTTTTCAAAAGAAAAAAAAATAATTAAATAAAATAAAAGTACAAAGAACTTCAAAACACATTTTATCAAAGAAAGAAAAAAAAACTCGTTCGTTAATAAAATGTCTTGAATTTCATTTTTAATCCGTTGCCAGTTGTTAAATATAAATAAGGAATAAAATGCTCTCGTGAATGAAAAATTTTTGTTAACAAAAAAAATCGTCTGATAAAAAAAAATAATAATAAATTAAACAAAACAAATAAATAAATAAACAAAAAATCGTCTGCCCAGTCAGTCATTTTTTCTGAGCCTGCATTTCCGCCATGTTTGCGGAGTCGGAGTCGGAATCAGAGTCCTCACAGAAGATTATTCAAAAGAGTACTTTACAATACATTATTTATCAAAACCATTTTCTTACAAAGTTAGTTTGAAGGAAATCCGCCTTGAAGTTCAGAAACAACATTCAATTTAAATTTCTCCGTAGGCGCTCATGTTAAAATGTTTTCTGAACGGTTCATCATTGAACGAAAAATGGTTCAAATTGAAAAGTGAAATATAGGAATGAGCCTCTCCGAGATCTTTCGAACAAAAAAAAGTTTATTCAATTCGGACGGTTCACTTAAAAGTTATTAGGTGGGGAAAGGTTGCTTGAACGGTTCAATGTTGAACAAAAAAAATGTTCAAACTGAAAATTTAAATACGGTAATGAAGCATCCTTGCTGAGATCTTTTGAACAAAAAAAAGTTTGTTTAAATCGGACTGTTCATTCAAAAGTTATTAGGTGTGAGAGCTTGTTTGAACGGTTCAATGTTGAACAAAAAATTGTTCAAATCGGAAATTTAAAAACGGGAATAAAGTATTCTTGATAATATCTTTCGAACAAAAAAAACTTGATTCAATTCGGACGGTTCACTTAAAAGTTATTAGGTGGGGAAAGGTTGCTTGAACGGTTCAATGTTGAACGAAAAATTGTTCAAATCGAAAATGTAGATACGGGAATTAGTGGAGGAGCAACTGGTCAAATTTTAATTTCCGTGCGCTTTTTGTGATACAATTATGACAGTTAGTTTTTCTGAAAGGTATTGGCACCAGGAATACGAATTCGGATGTTGCCACCCCCAAAAATAGTGCTGGGGGGCGTAAAGGGGGGTCCAAAGTTTTTTCACTAAAATAATTATATCTTCATTATTTCATGGCTTGCAACCAGTTTTCAAAGCATAAAATGCTTAAATCCACTTAATAATAACACTATAATGCATAAAATGCTGAATTCAAATTGCTGCCACGTGTTTCGGAGCTATTAATAGTTCCTTTTTCAGTGTATATAATGAGAGCTTATGAATGAAAATTCATCCGGCTGAAGGTGTTTTTTTCATTAAATAGAGGTGCCTTGTTATCAAGCCCATCATTTGGACAACCGGGGGGGAGGGGTTGCCGCCTCTCCCCCCCTTTTAGAAACAAAATGCAAATGCACATTTGTGTACGCATTTATCCTTCAACACATAGTATACATTGAATTTGCACTTTTGCCGGAACTGTAATCGACCCCCGGAGGGGGGGGGGGAGGGGGAGGAAATTTATATGTATTTATTTATTTATTTATTTTTGATCAGAGAGAGGAGTTCAATTGTCCCCGCTAATCTGATAACTAGTTCCTCTTAAATAGCAATTTTTTTCGTCATTTTCGCCCACCACAATTTTTTGTAGCTTAAAGCACTGCTAAAGGAAGTTTTTACAGCTACAAATGTGCTTTAAATAATATAAGCCACATTGTGAGTGGTCTGAAATGTACCTGAATTTTTAAGTTAAAAAAATGAGAGAAAGATTTTTAAAGTGTATTCACTCAAATAATATAATGACAACATTAATGAACCCAAATTTCCCATGGACTGCTTAACATTGTGTTTGTTTCTGTTGCTGAGTGTAAAAAGTAATTTTAAACAAACTAAACATTTATTGAAACTAAAATGTTTTATTTCGTTATACTTCACTACACATTTTCAGTGCATGTATGTACAAACAAAATAGTTAAACAAAAAATGAAAGTAGAACTATAATTAAAAATAACAACACACACGCAGTCATTTGACAGTAGCATTTGAAAGAAAGTATAATAGATATATTTAAATCAACCCATACATTAATTTTTTATATTCTTAATCGTTTCAAAAAGACATTGCTAGGAAGAATTTCAAAACAATAAATCAAATTATAATAATGTATATTACACACTAAAAATCAGTTTCATTATCTGATTCATCTGAACTGCTCTCCTCATACCAGTTAAAACAGTGATTTACATCAGTGGTTCCCAAAGTGGTCCACAGGGACCCCAGGGTTCCCCGGAGTTTGCAAGGGCTCCATATAAACGAAAGAAAGAGTTGGGGGTCCACGAGATACAAATGGGGTCCACGAGCCAGGATCATTAGCAAAAAATCTGAGCAACAGCCTGCATCAATTTACAATTTGTAATAAATGCTATAAACAAAATTCGTAATAATACTTAACACTGACATTATTTGCGCAGTTGTATGAAGAAAATGATGAAAACTTTAATTATTACTTTTCACTTTGAAGTACCCTGGATGTTAAAAGGATCATGCTTGACAAGGTTTCTATTATTATTTTAAAAACTTTTTGACACTGATGTCTTAGTGGATTATCAATCTTTTTGATGACATTGAAGAATCGAAATTTTACAGGAAGAGCTGATTGGAATAAGCACTAATGAAGAACTTAAGGTAGAGTTTAGGAAAGGGTATCAATATTTCTGTCTTCAGAAAGACATATCTATAACTTATACTTACCTTTGGAATATCGCAAGAAAATTTCTGTAAGCTTTTACTTCTTCATACCTCGTGCAAACAAATTTTAGTTCAATCACCAATTTTATTACGAAAAAAGAAGAAAAAGATTGACAGTCCCTTATCAGGGAGATTCAAAGTTATGTCTCACAAATCTAAAACCCCAAATGATAAAAATTTGCTGTCTATACACCTAATTCATCCTCCCATTAAAAAAGCTTTTTTTCCTTGTTTACGTATTCTATATAAGAAGATGCGTGCCTGGGTTTAGTTTTGTGCCATTATTATTATTAAAGTACAAATAAAAATGTTAAGATTTTTTCTCTTTATCTGTTTACTTTTAATTTAAAATTAATTCTATTTCGCTGCAGTAAAACTGTCAAACTGAATTTTTAGAAAGTTTTCAAGCATTTAAGGAGTTTTTGATTGTTTAAAAAATCAATATTAAAAAAGCTCTCATACTGTTGGGTAAATTTCTGATTAATCTTGTTATATTTACATATATCTTGCTTTCATCTGGTTGTTTTGGAACATCTATAATGGAACTTAACCATCTAATTCGCGGTTTAGAATGCTTCAGTTCTATTATTTCTGTGCCTGACTAGTTTTGAACGACCCCTAGGAAGGGGGTCCACGAGAAACTGGAAAACTCGGCAAAGGGTCCATGGACCAAAAAAGTTTGGGAAACTCTGATCTACATCCAAACATTCACACATGTCCGTGCATGGAAATTCGTTACGTCTGCATTTGCATAGCAGTGTAGAAGCATGAGAATTTTACCAGTTATAGAATCGCCTCTGGTGCAGATTCCATTCTGGTCATCTGGGGAACAAATCTGCTGTCTTGCATAACCAGCACCTGGCTGTGAAATATTCAGACATGCAATGACTTCATTTTGCCACATCATGGCCTGATAATGTGCTCTCATAATGGCATAGCGAAGAGCTGATTGTGTTGGTGGCATCGTCTCTCATTCGGCAATTTTCTTTTGAAATAACGTGAACGGAACAGAGCCAACATCTGATTTAGAAAAGTTTGGCAGGTAAGTTTTGCAAACAAACTGTAAACTGTTCTAATGCACCGGAAATATCGATCAAGAACATGAAAAATTAACTCATGGGTTGATTTTAATATATATATATATATATATATATATATATATATATAATAAAACAAATAAAAAATACTAATAATGAAATCGAAAATGGCACATTAGGAGAAGTGAAAGGAGAAAGGTTGAATCCAGAGCTCATCAGCCGTGGGGGATTCAAGAGTGGTCGAAAGACCAAAAAATTTTAAAAATAAACTAAAGAGAGGATGTTTTAGTTCAAAATATGCAGTCTACAGATATTCATTGGGCAAAAAAGCACCAATGTGAGCCTGCAAACCGCACATTAGAACAAAAACCTAAAACTAAAAGCAGGGGTTTCGCCTCGACCGATTAGGAATAAAATTCCCAAAAACCGGCCACCCACAGGACGGTCCTGCTGTGAAAATAAAAACATCTCACCTGAAGTTCCGCGCGACAAAATCCAAAATCATATCCAGCAAATCAGGAGGCAGTCCAGTTGTCAAAATATAAGGTAAATCCGTGTCCAAAAATTATTGGACACGGATTTACCTTATAGGGGAGAGCGGGGCTAAAAGTTCCGCGGGTAAGTTGTTCCCTTTGAAATAGCTCAGCTAAGAAAAAAAATAAATGTATTTTGTCAATACGTCGTGAAATAGAATGTTATAGCGCACAAATGGCAGCTATTTTAGCCAGCCCAGTGGCGTTTGGTATATTAAAAGCCGAGCTCGTGCATTACTGATCTACGAAAGTAAATATTTTTGTTTTTGGTGTTTTTGGTCTTTTGACCAAAATTTAATAGTTAATGTTAAGTTTTTTGGCATTTTTCTATGAAGATAGATTGTGCACCCTAATACCATACGCTGAAACCATTTACGTTTCGTTACCTAACCTATAATTTGATGTTTTAAAGACATGTGCTTTTGGGGCTAGTTGTTCCCTTTTTTGGGGCAAGTTGTTCCGCGAAAAAACTTGCCCCAGAAAAATTAGCAAGTATCCCGAAGGAATCTCTTGCCCTATTCATCTGTACCAGTGATGCAGTAAATAAGTACACATATAAATAAATAATATATGTTACTGTGAAAGACCGAAAGTGAGATGGTACACTTTCACCAAAAATAAATCCTGAAATATTCAGTCTATCCGATAGATATATATTATATATAAAATTTTCGAAGAACAAACTATGTAAGACATCGAAATATATTTCATACTTTAATATAAAAATCATATTTTTGTAGGATCTTATTTCAAATTTTAGCTTAATCCCTGTTATAACTGAAGACTGAACCAATTATTTTAGCTTATTAGCTGTTAATTATTATATGTAATTTTTACATGTTGAACTGTCCTTACTGTATTTTACCATATGAATGTTTTTCAGTTTACTATTTACTAGATGCGTTGCCCGGCTTTGCACGGTCTACCTTGAGAATAAAACTTTTGTCAAGCGACGCGCGTCTAAAAGTCCCGATTAGATTATTTAAAGTCGATATTTTGCAGGCATCCAGCACAAAAAATCTGTTATGGACACCCCATTTTCATAGTAGATGCCTTCAGTGTTAAAATAGCGCAATAAATAAAACATTTACATCCCTAGGTTGACATGAAACAATGCAAAAAAAAAGTTTTCAATGATTAATTTTTTACACATGGCCGATTTTAAAATCATTCAACGGATTTTTTCTCAAAATGTCGCCAAAAGCACCAAATTGTACCGGAATTCAAGAAATCATTTTTCCTAGCCAACATGGCGATATGTCGCCAAGTTGGCGTCAAACACTTGGCGACCAAAAGCTTGGCGATATATCGCCTAGTGATCGCGCCAATTCATATCACTTGTGTCTACAAATTAATACTGATTTACCCCCCCCCCCAAGGGTTAACCCCCCTGGGAACATTCAAATGCAACCACAAGGAGAGGTGCACAACTGGACCTCCCTCAGGGCCTACATATCAAAGTAGAAACTTCTACGTCATACAGTTTTTAAGTTATGTGACATACATACGCACATACATACTTGCGTACAAACAGCTGTCATGAGAGAAATCGTCGTAATTAACTCGAGGGTGGTCGATAGATATGTTTAATATTTATAATAACTTCCTTTGCTACGTAAGAGGAAGTAAAAAAGTCGTAGTAAGTATGAGAAAACAGCTGATTATTTAAACGATATTTTTGTAGTCCTTAAATAAAGTTATACTAATATAAACCATTGTTTTTTTTTCACAAATTATGTTTTTAATGAGTTATTCTTATCGCAGAGTGGTTAAATTCGAAATCAGCATCGTTATTCATCGTCTTGTTTATCTCGGAACAACTTGCCCCACCCACGGAACAACTTGCCCCAAGGCGGGGTTTGTTGTTACTTTTCGGCTTTACTTGTTATGAAATTAATTATTCAAAAATCTTACGAAATACAACTCAAAAAACAGTTTGTATATCAAAGGGACATATAATACTAGGTTTTAACCTCGGAATATTTATTCTAGAACCAAGTTTTCAAAACGAATTTTGAGCTTGATTAAAAATCGGAACTTTTAGCCCCGCTCTCCCCTATTTTGACAACTGGACTGCCTCCTGATTTGCTGGATATGATTTTGGATTTTGTCGCGCGGAACTTCAGGTGAGATGTTTTTATTTTCACAGCAGGACCGTCCTGTGGGTGGCCGGTTTTTGGGAATTTTATTCCTAATCGGTCGAGGCGAAACCCCTGCTTTTAGTTTTAGGTTTTTGTTCTAATGTGCGGTTTGCAGGCTCACATTGGTGCTTTTTTGCCCAATGAATATCTGTAGACTGCATATTTTGAACTAAAACATCCTCTCTTTAGTTTATTTTTAAAATTTTTTGGTCTTTCGACCACTCTTGAATCCCCCACGGCTGATGAGCTCTGGATTCAACCTTTCTCCTTTCACTTCTCCTAATGTGCCATTTTCGATTTCATTATTAGTATTTTTTATTTGTTTTATTATATACTTGGCTTTGTAGTTTAGCTGCTTTGCGCATCTATGGGCTTTTGGTGTGGTCTCTTCGTTTTTCCTCTTACAATTCTATTATTTTATATATATATATATATATATATATATATATATATATAACATTTTCTTTCAAATGCTACTGTCAAATGACTACGTGTGTGATGTTATTTGCAATTATAGTTCTACTTTCATGTTTTTATTTAACTATTTTGTCTGCACATAAATGCAGCTGAAAATGTATAGTGAGGTATAATGAAATAAAACATTTTTGTTTCAATAAATGTTTAGTTTGTTTAAAATTACTTTTTGCACTCAGCAACAGAAACAAAAACAATGTTAAGCAGTCCATAGGAAATTTGGGTTCGTTAATGTTGTCATTATATTATTATTTGAGGGAATAGACTTTAAAAATCTTTCTCTCATTTTTTTTAAATTAAAAATTCAGGTATATTTCAGACTACTCACAATGAGTATCAC